>ML820238.1:0-21977 GCA_009831015.1 Picea engelmannii
CAGGACAAATCTGGCTGAGAAGGAAAAGAAGGGTCCTCCAGGACCATGCTCAGGTAGCTCCTGCTCTTGGTACTCCATGTCTAGGACCATGTGGGCCTCGAGACATGATCTCCTAGTTATCCCTAGATATCGGGGATAACAGGGCCCACTGTAGCTTCAGGCGAATTTTGAGCCATCTGATTCAAAGGGCGTGTGGCGCCAGATCGAGCTATCTCTGCATATCGCTCATCGCGATTTCAAAGAACAAGGAACAGACCCTTCAATTTGTGAGCACCGGAAAGAACATTTGAGAGTAAGCGCCGGGTCACAGCCCGCAATCACTAAGGAAAGAAAGGAGCTGCACAAAAGGGGCCAAAGGCGCCGAGTTTCAGAGAAGCCCGCCACGACCTCCAATTGCCATGGGCTCCCACCTCAAGCCTAATCTTCGCTTGAGTAAATGCAGGCGGGAAGAGGTGGTTGAAGCCTCCCTTCGCTCATTAATTGTGAAGTATGGAGGGTCTGGTAAGCGGTCCGCTCGAAAAGGTCCTGTGTACTCTTTCTTGCAAAAAGTCCATGCCGAGTCCTCGACCAGCCGGAGGAGGTCTGCACATGCTAAAACAGCATTTACTGGCTCAACTACTCCTCATGCAGGAGCCATGCGTAGTTAAGGAGGCGTCTGATAGAGAAGGCCCATCCGATTTTGGCTGAAAAGACACCAAGCTTCAGATGGTTACCCGCGCCTTTGTGAGGCAATTTTTCTCAGAGTATATAGACTCAGTTGTGGTATTTTTGTAAGGGATCGATGGTTGAGCAAAGCTCCCGACTGTAATGTTTTAACTTCTATTCTAGCTTCCAGCTTATGCATCTGTATATGAGATTTCGTGTTTTATGACAGACAGTTCTCCTTTTCCATCTAATTTCGTCTCATGACTAGGGAGTTCGTGATTGAATGAATCATACGAATTGTTGCAGTTCTGTTGTGATAAATGATTTATCGCTGCGTTACTGCATTCTCTGGTTTTTTGCGTTTGAATGTAAGCTGATCTTGTGTTCAAATGCCTTCCTCTACAGCCTGTTAGGAACCTGTTGCTTATAACAGACCTTTGCATTTCTCTGATACAAGTCTTCCTCCCTACTCACCCTTACTACAACTCACTGTCTGGAGTTATTCAAGACCTCACTTGCTCGTGTATATCTGGCCTGGTTTCAGAGTTGGAACGCTATTGCTTTGGGTTTCCCTCCATTTGATCACCCATATTTAAACAAATCGTGATACTAAACTGATGGGTGTCGGGCTCTGCTCCTGATAGCAATCCAGGAGTGACTTCCGACGCTAACATAACCTAAGTAAAAAAAACACTCAGTGAAAGGGACTCCTCTAATGATAAAGTTCTAAGGCAACTAACCTAACTATGTGTTGATATTATGGTAGCTGCGGGAGCTATTTACCTCCACGTGTAAACCTGACGAGAATAGAATACTCTGGGAAGGAAGAAGAAACCCTAATGAGTTGGCTAATAACGCTAGAAGACTTGTCGACTCAAGAAGGTAATTTATATTATGTTATTAGCCTCCAAGAGAAGAAGTCGGCCAGAAGAAATAATAATATACTGAATAGACAGATACCCAGAATGAGAAGTCGGCCCAGGCAGTTAGCCAGAATTACTATAAATACAGGAGCCCAGTCTTCATTTTGGCAGGTAGTCTCAGAATTGCAGAGCAACACTTGTGCGCACTGCAGTGCCCAGTTTTGTGCGCAAGTTTGAGGAGAGCTTCCATTGCAGCCGCTGCAGCTAGCAGATCGGTTTTGTCTTGGACTATCTCTTGGCCAGGGTTTGGACTATCTGATCAACTCTTGTTGGTGCGCTATCCTTGGGGAAAGGTGTGCTACCCTTTGTTTGGTTATCTAGCCTAGGGTTTGCTTCCGGAGTGATTCTCTGTCAAGGTTAAGGTGCTCGGAGGGTGGTTTTGGCCTATGGTTGGATGACAATAGAGATATTGTCAATGGTAAAATGAGCACATCCATTATATTCTAACATGTTATTGTCCCACACCTCCTTCATTCAGTCTAACCGCTTGAAGGAAACATAGTCATAAGGATTAGGGTTTCTAGCAGGAGCAGTCACCATAGCACTGCCACTAGGGTTACTAGCAGGTGCAGTTGCAGAAACCTTAATCCTCTCGTTGAGGCACCTTAAGTGAAGGGATTGACCTAATTTCTGGACAGATCAGTGCGCCCTAGCCTAGCGCATCTCCTGATACTCTCAGCAAGCCAAGACGTCAAGTTTGAGTTTCTGGTCAAATCTAGGGTTGACCAAGTTAAAGCAGCCATGACTTACTCTATGAAGTTAGAGAACGAGTTACATGGAGCTTCTAACTTCAGAGCGTGGAAGACAAGGATCGACCTCATCCTTGCCAAAAATAAAGTGTTGAATCTCATGAAAGGAAAGATCGTGGAACCAGTGTTTGAAGAAGGAAAAGAGAAGGAACCACAGAATGTTGCAGCTATGGAGAAGTTCAAAGACGATGACATCAATGCTATGAGTATCAGAGTGGAATCTATAAAAGACCACTTGATACCCTACATCTCCCATCTTGACTCATCGAAGAAGATGTACGATGCCCTAACAAATCTCTTCTCTGTCAAAAACATTGGACAAGTTATGAGTCTGAAAAATGAGCTCTGTGACATGAAGATGAATGATGAGGACAGCATAACATCATATTTTGTGAGAATCTCTCAGTTAAGAGATCAACTACAAGCTATTGAAGAGATCATCTCAAGGAAGGAATTGGTAAACATAGTACTCAATGGTCTTCCCAAGGCGTGGGATGCATTTGCCGCAAGCATGAACTAAGGAAGGAGTATCCTACATTTGAATAACTTTGGACTTGTTGTGCTCAAGAAGAATACAGGATCAGTGCAAAAGAGAAACCCCAAAAGAAGTACAATGATCAAGCCTTCACAACAAGATTCAAGAATTTCAAGAACAAAAGGAAGTTTGGCTCAAGGAGGAAGCCAAATCAAGAGAGACATTTCAGAAATACAATGCTTCAACTGTCAAAAGTATGGTCACTACAAGAATCATTGTCCCGAGCTAAATAAAAGGAAGGAGAAACACGAAGCATCAGCTGCTGAAAAGAAACCTACAAAGAAGACTAAGCAGGATGAAAGAGACTTCTTCTTCTGAAGGTAACAATACTCTTCTTAGTTCTTGTACATATCTTGTTTGCATAGTCTCTGTACATATCTTGTATATCTATCTCTTAGAAGATAATATGTTCCAAGAATAACTATACCTGTGGAATCTATTACAAGATAAGCCAATCCTGAAGAGACTAAGAAAAAGAAAGATAGAAAGAAGTCAGCAATCAAGAGGAATTTGGAGAAAGACCTATAACACTTTGCAGAAGGGAATGAGGATGCAGACGGAAGCGTGGACTCTCCTAGATGGAGGGATCCGATTATATATCACCAAAAAGAAGAACATGCACTCATACATGAAGCAAGGATTAGGAGGGAGCTAATCCTATGATCCATTGAAGATGATGAAGTATATATCCATGATAGCAGCCATGAAAAGCAATACGTGTTCAGCTCGACCTTAGAAGAAGTCTTCTTCAAAGAGAAGCCTTAAAGTATCCCTGGTTGTCCATCCAGATCCGTGATCCTATGATGAAAGAAAGAAGTGGAATCTTTAGGGCATGGAATCTATAAGAAACTCCATGGACCCAAGATCTAAAGAAAAACATGAAGAAGAACATGAAGATTCCAAGAAAGAAGAGAAGCATGAACAACCAGTCATTGTATTGAGAATCACAAGATTACCAGCCTGATATGAAAGCAATCACGCGGAACTGAAAGTTGTGATGAAGAATAGTGTATGGAAGACTTATGAATAAAAGCATTGCAAGAGCCAAGAACTAGAGGTTCTACCAGATGGAGGAAGAAGACTATGATAATTTCTCGTTCCGGTAAACCAGACATACCTCTACATGAGTCATCATATCATCCATGGGTTGAAGTTCTACATCAAGATGAATGCAAAGACTGTTCTCAAGAGCAATTGAACAAAGAGCATATGAAGAGCAACCTCAATATTTTGAGGCATACCAGAAAGAGACCCTTGTATACAAATGGAAGAAGATAACTTGGTGGAGAACCTTCAATGCACAGCAGAAGCATGGTGAAGATTTTCTATAACAAAAGATATTGTATCAAGATGATTACTTAGTAGATCAGATCTCATGATGACAGAAGAAGTGCCACATGGATATGTTCCAGTCTTTCCAACAGTGATATACTTTACTGACTAGAGCTACATGAAGCCTTCAGAAGAAAACCAATGTTCCAGACCAAAGTACATTTGAAATCAAGCATTACATTATCCGTGATGAAGTCCAGAAAGGAGAAAGTGGTTCTCCAAACATATCTCCACAGATGAGCAGATAAGCAGACATTTTGGTAAAATCTCTTGTCCAAAATGAAAGAGATTGTGTACTCAAGCTGGAAGACAAATGGAAGAAGATAACTTGGTGGAGAACCTTCAATGCATAGCAGAAGCATGGTGAAGATTTTCTATAACAAAATATATTGTATCAAGATGATTACTTAGTAGATCAGATCTCATGATGACAGAAGAAGTGCCACATGGATATGTTCCAGTCTTTCCAACAGTGATATACTTTACTGACTAGAGCTACATGAAGCCTTCAGAAGAAAACCAATGTTCCAGACCAAAGTACATTTGAAATCAAGCATTACATTATCCGTGATGAAGTCCAGAAAGGAGAAAGTGGTTCTCCAAACATATCTCCACAGATGAGCAGATAAGCAGACATTTTGGTAAAAGCTCTTGTCCAAAATGAAAGAGATTGTGTACTCAAGATGGAGCTCGTGGAAATGACTTCCTTATTGAAAAAGGAAGAGATGATTCCCAGGTTGGGAGGGAGAATTGATGTATTATTGATTGATGGACAATCATTTTTCAGTTCGAAGAATGGTCCAAGATGAGTAGATTCTTTCCTGTTCGGAAAGTGGATTGATATTTCTGACGGACAACGATTTCCCATTGTGGTTAACATGGGAAGTGGCCCAGATTGTTGATGTACCATAGAAAACAACTTCCCATTGTGGTTAACGTGGGGAGTGGTCTAGGGTAGTCTCTCTTCTTAAGGTTTACTCAAGAAGACTGGCCCGCCTCGCCGGACAGTGATTTCTCATTGTGGTTAACATGAGGAATGGTCTGTTTTGGAGGTTGGTACAGGATAATATTTTCCTCTTGTGGTTAACAGAGGAAATGGTCCGGATAGTCATTCCTTAGGGTGTATTCATTCTCTCCAGGTTGCACTTTGTTTAGTGACGGAGGAATGGTCCAGGCTTAACAATCAGGGGCAGGCATTCCTTAGGGAAGATTCATTCTCTCCAGGTTACACTTTGTTTAGTGTCGGAGGAATGGTCCAGGTTCAAAAATCAGAACAATCATTCTTCCTTGTTTGAGAAGTATAAGGAAGATAACCCATCGTTGATGTTCTACTCTGAGGGAAGATATTCTTTCAGATATCACAGATGTGAGTGAAAGATTGGCCCAAATGATTCAGTTTATATCATAACATTGTTTCTATGCAGGTTGATATCAAATGATTGTTATGAAGACTGTATGACAATAGATGTATACTACTGTGGTGGATGTGTTCCACTGTTCGTGACTATACGTTACAGATCAAGTGCTTGTTTTCTACTTGGTGTGGTAGTGTACCACTAGATTGTAGTTATGTACTACTATGGATAGACACAGTTGTGTTCTATTTTGTTCCGATTATCTTGAAGACTATGAGCAGTTTGGTAAATGATTATCAGCCAGATGAATGATTAAAGGACAGAGATTTCCCAAACGGAAAATGGTTCAAAACATCTACTCTTGTAGGACATATGTCCGGATTAGAAGAATGGCTCTTGTATCACTCTGTGGTGTGAGTGACTTATCCAGCATCATGTCTAATTACTTAGATGGAGTATGGTTTTGAGAGATGATGCAGTTGATGACACTAATGGTGATGATGATGCTCATGATCTAGTCACGAGATAGTCTAGACAACTATGTTAATGCTACCGGGTGAATGGTATGTTTTGTGCTCAAGACCATTACCTATAATACCTCCCTAGCTAGGAGGGAGTGTTGATATTATGGTAGCTGAGGGAGGTATTTACCTCCACGTGAAAACCTGATGAGAATAGAATACTCTAGGAAGCAAGAAGAAACCCTAATGAGTTGGCTAATAACCCTAGAAGACTTGTCGGCTCAAGAAGATAATTTGTATTAGGTTATTAGCCTCCAAGAGAAGAAGTCGGCCAGAAGAAATAATAATATACTGAACAGAGATATACCCAGAATGAGAAGTCGGCCCAGGGAGTTAGCCAGAAATACTATAAATACAGGAGGCCAGTCTTCATTTTGGTAGGTAGTCTCAGAATTGCAGAGCAGCACTTGTGCGCACTGCAATGCCCAGTTTTGTGTGTAGATTTGAGGAGAGCTGCCATTGCAGCTGCTGCAGCTAGCAGATCCGTTTTGGCTTGGACTATATCTTGGCTAGGGTTTGGACTATCTGATCATCTCTTGTTGGTGCGCTATCCTTGGGGAAAGGTGCACTACCCTTTGTTTGGCTATCTAGCCTAGGGTTTGCTTTCGGAGTGATTCTCTGTCAAGGTTAAGGTGCTCAGAGAGTGGCTTCGACCTATGGTTGGGTGACAATAGAGATATTGTCAATGGTAAAACGAGCACATCCATTATATTCTAACTCTATGATCCATGCAGACCCATTACATTATAATCCCACGCAGGGGAGCGGAGTTTCCATTTCAAAAAGAAGTGTTGAAGGCCAAAAATGCCTTGTAGAACCAATAAGTCTCCGACTCGGTAGCACCTGATGGTGCATATCTTCATGGTACATGGAGTTGACCCCCTAGTTCAATAGGTGGTCAAAACTCCTATCCCACATGAGCACAAGACTTTCTTCATCGAAATTGATGCAAGGTGTACTCTTATCATGTGGAGGCTCTGTGTGGACTATATCTTCGATGAATTCTTCATTTTTCTCATCTTCCTTCTTCAAAATTTGGATAGACCCTAGCTCCTTCCCGTGGTATTTTGCAAGTTTGTCTTTGTATTGATCTGTCCATGGAAGAAGCATGTCTATGGAGTCTTCCTGCATAAAAGGTAGCTCAAATGGATCATACTCAATGGTCTATGGGAGTACATCATAATCACATTCATTGGCATAATTAGGACCATCAAGATCCATCACGTGTCTATCAACTTTCTCTCGATTGTATAGTATCTGAAAAGTTCTATCCCCCATAGGAATGTGTGCATGGGTGAGATCCATGCTAAGGAAACCCCCAAGAGCAGTAGACCAGCTCCTACGTAAAAAGCATCCCCTAAGCATCTGGAAGATAGATCACTACTGTGCCCATGAGAAAGTTGATATGGAAAACTCAATTAGGAACATGGGTGATTTTAGGGGCTAAATTTCGCTCATGGGCTAATTTTCCATGGTTTTTCCAAAAAAGAGATTCGCTATTTTAAAAATGATTCGCCGAAATTCTATAGGATAAAATTATTTTACCTTAAAAATCGCCAGAATTTTACAAAAACTATATAGAATCCTTAGAAATCTGAATATTTTTACAAAAATATCGCCAAACATTTATAGTTGGCATATGAAGGATTAGTAATATTCGCCAAGGTTTCTACATTTAAAAATAAATTTCCATCCTTAAAATCATCCCTGATTAGGAAAACCTCAACGTCCTCACATACCCCAAGGAATTGAACCTTTCTAGAATCAATACCACATACATTGCCATAAGGTCGAGTTGTCTTTAAACCAAGTTGTTTCATTACCTTCAATGATATGACATTTTTCGAGGCCCCTGAATCAAGCATGCAATTGTTCAAACGGAGGTCATTCACGCCTAATGAAAGATAGAAAGGAGGGTTCTTGTCCCTTGGCCGATTGAGATACATAGTGTTTAACATGATGACAGGATCCTCCTTCTCGACAGGCACTTTTAAGATTTTCAAAATTTCCCCTTTCACGGAAGGAATCTTACACATCTCTGTCACTGGGACTGTCATATTCAGTTTTTCGAACATGTTTGCAACATCTATATTCAATTGAAAGTCATCTATAGGAGTTGGCTTAGGAAGCAACTAACATACCGACAGTGGAAGTGGTGGAGCCACCTTTTCTGCTGATGGAAGAGGAGTATCACACTGTGATGGAGGGGATGAAGCATTTTTTCTTCTGTAGGTTAGGATTTCTCTCCTCCTTAATTCCTTCTTCTGATCATCTGTCAATTTACTTAAGGCCCAGAGTCTCCTCTCTCTTTCTCCTATTCTTTTGGCTTCATTGATCTGTTCTTGAGTAACTTGTTCATTATTGAGATTGCAAATCATGAAGTTTATATTGTCATGATAATCTTCGTCTTGTCGGGGGAACTCATCTTCCCTGTGGGGTTCTTGGCATGGGAGCACCAGGCTTCTATATCAACTGTCCCAAAAAGTTTCAAAGTATCTGAGGCCTTTGCCTCTTGTTGAGGTCTTGGTTTCCAACCGGTGGCATCTCTCTACTGTCTGACAAATTGAGGTCTAGGAGCAGATTGATTTCTTTCCACTATAGTCATACGATTCATAAGTTGATTCTTCACCTGATCAAACTGAGTATTCATTTGGTCTATCTTCTAAGTCAGGAGAGCAATCATAACAAGAACACTGTTGTTGGAAACCTTCATCCTTGATTCTATCTTGTTACGAGGGTGTTATCCCCTATCCCAAGGATAACTAAGGATATTATGTCTCAAGGCCCAGAGGTCCTAGACATGGAGTACTGAGAGCCATATTAACTTAAGCTTGGCCCTGGAGGGCCAATCCTTCTTCTTCAGTGCCTCCATCCTGTCAGCAACAGCAGTATCCATCCCATCGGTCTGTTCCTTCAGCAGCAGTGGGTCTTGCTCCATGAGGGAATGAGTCTGGGTATCATGGTATGTGTCACTCTGATTCTCAAAACATTTGAATATGTGCATTTAATTCTTTTTGCTTCATGACGTGTGCTTGGACTTTATGCCTTTCCACTTGTCCACACCTGGGGAGAATGATAGGATGCCCTAGCAAGTTCGTTCCCTTAGGATTTGAGTTGCCACTAGGTGGGTTCATGAAAGGCCATCATCCATTCCCACCATACTTATCACTTTCCATCATCTTCCCTCTCATCCATCCCCTACATTGGTTCGGCACTGGGTTTTCCAAGCTAGAAAAGGGTTGTACCTTACCTTATGGGAAGAAGGGGCTAAAGGCCCAGAGGGTAAAAGTAGCTGGAAAAAGATAAAAGACAAAAGAACAAAACCTTCAGCTGCTTCGCCCATGGATCCCTGAGAAAGCAATAAAAGGCTTCTTAGCAAGAAATGGAGGGACCCATAAAATAATAAGATCAAGACCTAGTTGGAGGATAGGGGGTCTCATCACGAGCTATCATATTAGGTCCATGGGCATGTAGCGGTATGACACTACCATGTAGTGGCTCTTAGTGGCATAGCCAAGAGAAAGGGAGTCTCATTATGAGCCAACCTTCTCATCTTCATGAAATGCTTGTGGGTAACACTGTCACCACTGGTCACCACGCCAGGTCAGTGTCCCCCAGCTATTCTCTTCAAGGAAAAAACAATAAGATAAAAAGGTAAAATGCATTGAATGGGCTTGAAAACATTTGCATCCATGACAAGGTGCAGTTCACCCTCTTTAGAGGCACCCACAGGTAAGCCATACATTTCCTTGTCATCCATTGCTCAAACATCCCCATACCACCTCATCCACTTACATGACCTGGATTGTTCTTCACCTGGAAACATCCCACATCCAATGAGAAATAGCCCAATAGGACCTCCTGAAACCCTCTCCAAACCTAGCTTGTAGAATAGCATAACATCTTTGAGCACTTTTCTGGAAAAGGGGGGTTTTATGCAGATGTTTAAATAACTTGATTATTAGACGTGATTGACATTGCTATGATCCCTATGACTTATGAGCCCATGGAGGGCGTACTTGTTGTTGCTCTAGGACCATGCCCGACAGATAGGTACACATGGGGAGATGATTAGTGCGGACCTCCATAGGGCTGAAAGCCCACTAGATGGATGTTGAGACCCCAACAAGGGGCAGACATATACCAGAGGCTTGCACCGGAGAGAGAGGAGGACGTTCTAGCAGAGATAGCCTGGCAAACCTGGACCTAGGGGGGTCTTGCCCTTCCACATGATATTGGCCCCTGAAGACCCTAGATGTCATCATTTAGAGTCTTGACATCACCTAGTTGAGGTGTTCAACTTGAGGACGGTTGGGGTTGGCACGTGTGCCATCTCCTAAGGGGTTTTGAGCCCCAACGTTTCACTAGGAGGGCTAGCGTTCCAGCAGAGAGGCTAACGTCATCCTAGGAGGGGCATGACATCACCCTATAAAGATCAAATTAGGGTTTTATTTTTCAGTTTTATGTAAAAATGAATTTTCTCAGGTAAACTGACCATGTCGGCCTTTTTGACCTAATTTTGTAAATTAAAGGTCATTTTCACTGTATAAATAGGGGATTTTCCCCTTGTATTTTTCATCATCTTTCACTCACACTAAGTGAGGTCTGAAATTTGCACCCCACTTAGGGTTTATTGGCTGAAATCTGGTGCACACTTCTTCGAGGCTAAATTTGGTGTTTCTTGGCATTTTGCTTGGTGGAAAATCTTCAACTAGGCTTATTGCTAGATTATTCTTAGTGGATGTAAGTGAATTTCTGCAATCCTTATTTTCTTTGAATGGTTATGGTACATTTGCTTTGCATTTATTCCAAGATTATGAAATTGCTAGGTTAAAACCCTAGGTGAACAAGCACATGTTATTGTCCTTGTTTTAACAATTTTTCACCTACTAGATTGTGCTAGAAACACTATCTTTGAAGCATTGTACTAGTGCCTTGCCATTGCAGCACTCTAGTATCATTTGCTTCATCAAGCCATCATTTACTTCATCCTTGAGCTAAAGAAGGAGGAAAACCGCTAGGGCCTAGGGTTACCTACTTCCTAGTGGCCATTTTCCTCCTAGGGTTTTAGTGATTGAGGCCTTGGGTTACCAACACCTCAATCATTGACCTTCTTGTCTCTAGTTCTCACATTATTATTGGTTCCTTCAAGTTTTATGCCACAAAGTGAATCCATTAGCCCTAAAAGGCACTGATTTAGACCTTGAAATTGCTTGATTGATGAAAGCAACCCTTAAATCTTTTACCTCAAGCAACCTACTAACCTTTCCTAACCCTAGATTAGACTAATTCACTAACCTACTTGTTGTTGTTACAAAAGTAAGCTACAGCCATTTATTACAGTAGTAAAAGCACCTAAAAGCAATTGCAAAAGTCGATTTATACACTGCCTAATTAGCTTCCGGCAAGTGCTAGTACATTGCCATTATTGGGTTATTATTTTTGGTCATTGTGAAGCTCTTTTAAGACATTTATTGTGAAGCAATTATCTTGTAAACATTGCTATTACAAAATTTTGTTTGTTTCATCTTGCATCAACTTATTGCTTTTATTGACTAGTCCAAGGTTTATGAATCACTAACGTCATCTTGTACTTGCAAAAGATATTGTTTTTCTTGTTGCTTTGTTCTAGGCAGGTACATCTAAGCACATCATTGATTCATTGATTAAAACCTTGGTACTTTCTGATCAGTGTGACTTTGAGAGGGGACACCTTTTATAGACACTTTAACCTTTGCCTTCTCAAACCCCAGGTCACCAGGGACATCTCCCCTGGGCTATCATCCTAAATAAAAAGAGGTATCTTATTAAGGTGACAGTGATAGGATAACCTCTTGTTACGCCAATTTTCCTTTGTTGAAATATTGTAACTACAAAGAGTATTCTAATTATTATTGATGTATTATTCATTAGATCAATCCCCTTTTGCGGATTGATCATGTCGGGTATTGTAAATGACCAAATCCCCTTTTGCGAATTGGTCAAACCCTAATTGTAATAGGCATAATGAGAAGTCGGCCCCAGAATAAGAAGTCGGCCCTGCCAGTGAAAAGACACCTCCGTCCACACGTGCCAAATTGTATAAATAAAGAGGCTAGCACCTCATTTAGACACACACTCACTTGTTCATCAGAGCACAAGTTTGGAGCTACAATTGGAGAATAAAGAAGAGAGAGAGAGGCGCATTCTTGGGAGAGGACTTTTTGTATTTGTTTGAGTTATCTCTTGGCATTGTATTGGATATCTATATTAAGGAAGTTTTTGCTGGGTTTTCTCCCCCACGAGGGTTCCCCATAATAAATGATGTGTTTCTTGTGATTGCGTATTTCTTAGTGATCCTATCTATGTTATTGTTATCTAGTGAAATGAAAAGAAACCTAATAATAGCTTAAACCTTAACATGGTATCAGAGCTAAGCTGAAGAGAGCATCTTTCACAAGAGAAAGAGAAAAATGTCACTGTTGTCGTACATGCAAATTAGGGCTTTTTATTGAAGAAGAATTTCAGCCCCAAAACCATCTTGGAAAGTGTGCCCTTCCTCAAGGATCACTTTGGCATCCTCAGTGCAAATTTTCAGTGGCTAGATCTCCCGGAAAGTGAAACCCTAGTTTTCACCAGGTACTAGAAAACCAGAAGTACCAGAGTACCAGAAGCACCGGTCTAGAAATCTGATGATCAATTTTGAGGGGGTAAAATTTGGATTTTCAAAAATCTGACTACACCAGCTTACTCGCCTCAGCTCAGCGCATCTATCCCCTGGATCAGAATTCCAAAATTTAAAGTTTGAAAAAATAGGGTTTCCTCATAAAACCCTAAGTTGGAGTTGCAGTTGCAGTCTCAGAATCAGTTGCAGTATCAATTGTAGTTGCAGTATTAGTTGAAGTATCAACTGTAGTACTAGTTGTAGTCACCATTGAAGTTTTTTAAGAGTTGTTGATCATTACCGCTGCTACCAGATGGTGCCACTATCTGTAAATGCCATCAAAGGTATGTACTCACACATGTTTAAATAGTTAAGCTTTAAAGGGTATTTGCAGGAGAAGGGATCTCTTTCCATAGATCCATAAGGATCTCAAGATCCAACACATTCAGAAGAATAATGCAACTCAGGTTTGATTATTCTATTTGTTATGACATTATTTTGATCAATGTTGCATGTTGAAGCTATGACCATCATACTAACCTTTGGTCAAAATAATAGATGGATTAAAGTAGAGATCATAGAGTTTATTCTCTAACCCAACCTTCTGTCAAGATAGCATATTGTCCTAGTATAGAAGACAGGTTGAAGAAAGGACTTGTCATCTTGAGTGAAGGAGACTTGGAAGAAAAGCAACACACTCATTCTTGAGAACAAAACTTTAGGTTCCAGGTTTGACTCATTAAGTTGATAAGATTCAAAACGTACAAGTGTCAAGAAAACACTATAGTTGAGGTAGTAGTCTTTAAAAAGTATTATGCTTGGTAGCATGTGAGGATATTGAGATAAATGCTTAATGTAATCATTTGCCTGATACAACTAACATCTCCTCTAGGAGAAACCTCGTGTGTTAGTTTCAGGTTGCCATGGAGGAATGTCTAATCACAACACAATAAGAGTGTTGACCTCATTTCATATTGTATCTCTTACTTTTGATCTTTTCTTCAGACAAGCCACAAGTGATAGCTCTAAAGGAGATACTGTGATGATTATTTGTGCTATTGTTTTATCTACTATTATCAAAAGGACATTATTCTTGCTTGCTGTTTTGTTGACCTTGTTTCAGGTCATAAGTGATAACCCTGAGGAATCTATAGTGAAGGTTGTTGAAGGCAACATATTATATGAGACATGAAGCAGACTATGTACATGACCATATACACTCATGTACCAAAGAAGATGAAGAAGAAGCTATCTTTTGAGATTCAGAGTAACTCATATGAAGATTAATTGTAAGGAGAAGAAGGCTCCAAAGATGACCGAACATTACATCAAGATCTCACATCAGAATTGTTCAAAGGTTAATGAAGCCACCTTGACGGGAAGCAGAACTCGTTTGAAGCCTGACTCAGTCTTTCATACTTAGACTTGGTATTCAACACCAAGTATACCCTGTAAGAGATGATGAAGTCCTTGTAGACTCAGAAGAAATCAAGGATAAGCCTAATCTTAGAAAGGATTAGATGAAGAGACAACTTCCAGGATTGGGAGACAGATGCCGTGAGAAGACTAGATCATAGCTTCAGAAACTTCTAGGAAATACAAAATCTCCTGGGAATATTCTCTTGTTTCAGTAACAAAGAAGGAAGCTAGTCAGAAAGACTAGGACATGGATTCTTCAGTGAGACTAGAAGAGAAGTTAGTAGTATTGACTTCCAAGATCGATCTATACAGATCAAGCATGTTGCAAATGTACAAAGCCCGATGTGTGTCTAGAGGATTCTCCCAGCAAAAGGGAGAAAACTATGACGAGACACTTATTGAAAAAATAGTTCCAGTATTTATGAAGACAACCAGAACGACCATGATTCATATATAGTATGAGATGCAGGGAGAGCAATCGATGTAGGTCCCGCACTTCAAGGGTGACTAGGTAACTCTAGGGAGGTGATCTTGTTGACCCTACGGGTGATTGACATGGAGATGGATATAAGAAGAAGTGAATCCCCTAGAGGTCAAGTCTAAGCGGGATGAAAGGTGGGAAGAGATGCCTTGTAAGTCAAGTAATTGTTTCCCCACAGGTATAGTACTTCTCCGGATGATTGTACCTGCCTGAGACATAAGAAAAGAGACTTTGCAATAATATATGTTAGTTGGATCAGCAAGTTAAGCTTGTTGTCCCTAATTTGCAGCAGTAGATGACAGTTTATATCAGCAAATAAAACATCTAAATCAACATACAAATATCTAAACTAGTTAAGTAAATCAGCATCAAGCTTAGAAATAAATATAGGCTGAAAAATGGCACTTAAGAAGCAAGAGAAGATAGTTGTTGTAAACATGTATTTTCTGCAGAAAATTGCAGCCCTATGGCTGTAGCATTCAATGGCATGAAGAAGCAAAATCAACCACACAAAAGTGCCAAGAACCAGCCCAAAAGATGTGCCCTACTTAGTAGAGTAAGTGAGCAAACTTTAGGAGTTATGATTGTTAGTAGCTAGGGTTATGCAGCCCTAATGGCTGTAGGTTAAAGTTTATAATAGTGAATAGAGTAGTGGGAGAGAGGGGATGCCCTAGTGGTGGAAGACTCCTCTCAATGAGACAAATCAACTTCAAGTAAGAAAACTTTCAAAAGATCAAAAATTACGTTTCTCAAGGCAATGATTTTATATCTCCAATGCAAAAAAGTATGACTAGTGCCTTTACTATTGGGTTAATGGAGTTAAATAAGCAAGAGCTAGAGAAGCTACTTCCTTGGGGGTGTAAGCCCCTTTACTTCCCAAGGAAAGTTTCTATAGCTAGGTGTTATCCCCTAGCTTAGGGATAACTAAGGAGATTATGTCTCGAGGCCCACACGTCCTAGACATGGAGTGACGAGAGCCAGATCGACTTGAGCATGGCCCTGTAGGGCCCATCCTTTTCTTCTTCAGTGCCTCCACTTTGTCAGCAACAACAACATCCATCACATCGCCCTGGTCTTGCAACGGAAATGGGCCTTGCTCCATGAGGTAATGGGTCCAAGTATCATGGTATGTGTCACTCTGATTCTCAAAACTTTTGAATATGTATTTAATTATTTTTGCTTCTAACGTGTGCTTGGACCTTATTCCTTTCCACTTGACGACACCTAGGGGGTATAACAAGATGCCCTAGTAAGCTTTTTCCCATAGGGTTTGAGTTGTCACTCGGGGGATTCATGAAAGGTCATTGTCCATTCCCACCATACTTATCACTTTTCATCTTTTTCATGCTCATCCATCCCATTACATTGGTCTGGGCATTGGGTTGGCCAAATATCTAAGGGTTGTACCTTACCTTGTGGGAAGAAGGTGCTTAAGGCCTAGAGGGTAAAAGTAGTTGGCAAAAGATAAAATCCACAAGAATAAAACATTGAGATGCTTCGCCTAGGGATCCCCAAGAAAGCAATAAAAAGATTCTCGGCAAGAAACAAAGGGACCAATAAAAATAATAAATCAAGACCTAGTTGGAGGATAGGGGGTCTCATCACAAGCCAGCCTATTAGGTCCATGGGCATGTAACGGTATGACACTACCAACAGTTGGTCACCACGCCAGGGTAGTGACTCTTGGTGGCATAACCAAGAGAAAAAGGGTCTCATCACGAGCCACCCTTCTCATTTCCTTGAAATGCTTGTGGGCAACATTGCCACCACTGGTCACCACGCCAGGGCAGTGTCCCCTAACTAGCCTCTTGAAAGAAAAAACAATAATAATAAAAATAAAAGGCATGAATGGGCTTGGAAACATTTGCATCCATGACAAGGTGCAACTCACCCTCTTTAGAGGCACCCACAGGTAAGCCATACATTTCCCTGTTATCACTGCACCTATTGCCCAGACTTCCCTTACCACCTCATCCACTCACATGGCCTGGATTTGACTTCACCCAGGAACATCCCACACCCAATGAGCATCAACCCAATAGGACGTCCTAGCATCCCCTCCAAACTTGGCCTGTCGAATAGCATAATATCTTTGAGCACTTGTCCGAGTAAAGGGGGTTTCATGCACATGTTTAAATAACTTGATGATTAGATGTGATTGACATTGCTATGATCCCTGTGACTTATGAGCCAATGGAGGGTGTATTTGTTGATGTTGTAGGCCCACACCCGATGGACAGGTACATATGGGGAGATGATTAGTTCGGACCTCCATAGGGATAAAATCCCACCAGATGGATGCTGAGACCCTAGCCAGGGGCAGAGACAGATCAGGGGATTGCACCAGAGAGAGAGGAGGACATTTCACCAGGGACAACCTGGCAGGCCTGGACCCAGGGGGGTTGTGCCCTTTTCACCATGATGTAGGCCTTGGAAGGCCCATAACGTCACCCAGCATTTTGGATGTTTTGGAGGAAGTTATGTGCCAAGTGGCACGTGTGGCAGGATCCTTAGGCCCAAGGAAGCCTAACATTTTGATCGAGGAAGCCAACGTTGCCTAAAAAGGGCCTAACGTCACCCTAAAAGGGCATGACGTCACCTTTACAACTTGTTTTAGGGTTTAATTATTTAATGCAAAACTGGATATTATGTGTAACTGGCCATGTCGACCTTTTTGACATAATTTTGGTCATTAGTATTGTATAAATAAGGGGAAAATCACTCTTATTTTTCATCATCTTTCACTCACACTTGTGAGGAGTGAAATTTTCACTCTATCTAGGGTTACTTGGCTGAAATTTTAGGTGCACTTGTTGAGGAAGGATAAATTTTGGAGTATTTTGGCAAGTTTCTTGGTGGAAATATTCAACTAGGGTTTTGCTTGGTGATTCTTGATGTATGTAAGTGAAATTTTTGCAATTCTTCTTAATTGAATGGTTATTGTCTTGTTTATCTTGCTTATGAAATTGCTTGTTTAAACCCTAGGAAGTCTAGCACATGTTATTGTCCTAGATTTAAAAGCCTTCACCTACTAGATCATGTCAAGAGGCCGATTTTCTTAAAGCATTTGCTAGGGCCGTTCCATTGCAACACACTAGTTTCATTTTCTTCATCTTAGCCATTTTTGCTTCATCATTGAGTTAAAGAGGGACGAAAATCTACTAATACCTAGGGTTACCTACACCTTAGTAGCTAGTTTCCCCTAGGGTTTGATAGTTGGAGCCTTGGGTTACCAACACTCCAACTATTAATCTCTCTTGTCTTTGACTCTCCTACTATCATCATTTTCCTTCAACATTTGTTGCCATATCATCAACTCCATTTGCCGTAAAAGCACTAGTCTAAGCCTCCTTATTGAGTGATTGATCAAAGCAACCATCAAAACCTACACTCTAAGCTTTTCACTAACTACTTATAACACTAGAATAGCCTAACCTACTAACATTATTGTTGTTGTTACTAAAGTAAGCTACAACCATAGATTGCAGCATTAAAATCTTCTAAAAGCAATTTAAAAGGTTGATTAATGCATTGCCTTGTTTGCTTCTAATAAATGCTAGTATTATGATGTTAATGGTTGATTATTCTTAGTCATTTTGAAGTTGTTTCAAGGCACTTATTGTGAAGTATTGCCTCATAAATATTGTTGTTATAATTTTCTGTTTACTCCATCATTATCAGCAAATTGTTTTTATTGAGAAAGTCTGTGGTTTTATGAAGTGTTAACCAACAAGTTGTACTTGCAATATATATAGTTTCTTGTTGCTTTGTTATGGGAAGGTGCATCTTGATATATTGTCACTTCATTGGTTATAAACCCGAGACTTTCTAATCAGTGGTAACTTGTGAGAGGGGACCTTTTAATAGCCATTTTGACCTTGCCTTCTCAAACTCGCAGGTCACCGAGGACGTCTCCCCTGAGCCTACAACCCTAAATAAAAAGAGGAATCCTATTGAGGTGACAATGATAGGATAACATCAAGTTACACCAATTTGCTTTCCTTTTACCTTTCCTTTTATCAAAGTACAAATTGTGCGATAATATTTTGGCGCTGTTGCCGGGGAACACTGAGTCAATATTCCTCAACAACACTTTTTTCGGTAAGCCTTTATCCAAATAACTTTGTATTACAAAGCTTACCTAGCGACTCCACTAAGGGCGATCCCCTCATTCCTTTGATAATTTCAAGAAAATTATTCGGCAACTCCGCTAATGACGAAGCCAACCATGAATTCTCAATGGGACTTGGGAAACTTCAAACCTTTAGACATGAGTAAAATCACGGGATATCCTCGACAAAAGCCCCCGAAGTACAAGAAATGGCTCCCTAGATTCACTGGTAGTGATGAGGAAAGAGATAACTATCACAGTGGTAATTTTTGGGCTTTCTTTCAACTCCATCCTATCAGTGATGATGCTGAAGATTTGGCAATGAAACTTTTCTCTGCCACTCTTCATCGAAATGCTAGGAAATGGTATGATAATCTCCCTGTTGCTGGCATCACATCTATGGACCAGTTAGAAGAAACCTTTCTCAAAAAATGGGTTATGAAATTGGAAGATATCCAAACGTTACTAAAAAGACTCGAATATGTAAAACAAACTGAGAATGAGACTGTCAGGTATTTCGAGGGTAGGTTTGAAATATTGCTATATCAGATTCCTAGAAGCCATTATCCTGGAGACAATTACCTCATGTATCTCTATACCAATGCTTTCTTAGTGCATTTAGGGTTCCTCCTAAATAAAAAGGGGCCAAAAACAATCTATAATGCCTATTACATGGCCAGGCAAATCCAGGAGAATATCTCTTTGTCTAAGGGAAAACACATCTTCTCTCTAGGAACCAAATTTGATGACCCCAAAGGTACCCTAGACACTCTTAGTTTGGAAAGATTAGTTACCCTTGAAACCTTTACTACTAATTTCCAAGAAGAAGGGGAACAAATCATCGACCAACAAAATGCTAAGGGGAAATATCTTGATGAGGTTTTCCAATCCCACAGGGAAGAGCAAAGGACTACTGAAGACACAGTTGAGGAGTTGGAACCTGAACAAGATGATGAAGTATCGATATGTGCTCCTCCCTATGATGAAGCCATCCATGATCCTTTTAACCCTACACAAGAAGAAGAGAATGAGGTTAGTCACTTTCCTTTTCATTATCTTGACAATGCCTTGTTTTATGATTCAGAGAAGGAAGAAAAAATGGAATCCTCGGGCAAGGTAGATCTTCCTTGTTGTACAGTTGAAGATGTGGGGAGAACTCATGAGGACAAAACAATGATGCATGTTGAATACACCCAAGTCCTCGAAGCTCCTGCACGAGAAGAAATAAACACGGTGAGTTACTTTCCTTTCCAAAATTTTGATGATTCTTTACTTTATAATTTGGAAAGTGAAGAGGAGCTAGATGAGCCTTTAAATGTTTTAAATCATTCATGTTATGATACAGATAGTGACATGGTTGATAATATTGATGAGTTCATACATGTTGGGAGACATAAATGGGATGTAGTTGGTTATGATGTGGACCCCATTTACGACATTGAGAATCATTTCCAAGTATTGCATTTACAGTTATCACAACATGTTACTCTTAATTTTGACCAGTGGAAACAAGGAGATGATATAATTATTGATACTTTCCAAACACCCAGGGTTGACCTAGTCCCATATTCTCCTGATGGTTTTTGGTCATACCTTGAGGATTTTGATGAGTACTCTTCTGAGCACTTGGAGTTATTCCATGAAGAAGATTATCAACCACCGTTGTGCTCAAATCTTGATAGGAGTAAGGACATCGTTTGCTCGAAGAAGGATCCTTGTGACAATGTTCTCCAGTGACCTTCGATTACTTTACCTTGTTGTGTCATTAAAGGTGTAGTTGAGAAGTATGTCTTTTGTATTAGGTTTCCTCAATGGAAAACCCTCAAGTTCAAGGCCAGGTTGAATACCTCATGTAGAAGTATGTCATCTCATTCTTTCAACCTTGCCTTAAGAACTTCTCAGTCAACCTCTAGGTTTTTGCTATTTCCTTCCTAGACCTTAGATTGTGAAGACTTCCTAGGTAGCCGACCTTCAGACTCTTTGAGTCAGTCTATTGGACCTCTAACTTGTCACGATCCCTTTCTGAGATGGATTGAGCACTCTCCTGAGAGTATGACTTGGCATGATTTTGTTCCTCCCTCCCACCTCCATGAGCTAGACTTTATGATTTCTGATGATATAGTACATTTGCTAACTCATGTTATTTTTGTGCTTAACTTATCACTGTTTTGGTCTATGATGAAGCACAGAGGTAGGTATTGTGAGACGTTACTAGGGTGGTTTGGTTTATGATGAAGCACAAAGACAGGTATTGTGAGACGTTGCTAGGGTGGTTTCACTGGTTATTTGATTTCACCTAGCCTTCAGCCAACAGGTAAGTAGAGGTAAGAAGGAGCCCTGCTATCACCAAAGACAATCTCTACAAAGGAGAGAGGGTCATAACTGTACAAGGCTCTGAATGGAGTCATACCAATAGACATATGATAAGTGGTGTCATACCAGTATTCTCCCAAATGTAGCCACCTAACCCATGCTTTTTGCTGCCTGTTATCGCATAGTTTGTAGCTAGGAGCAGAGGCTATAAAATAGAAGGCCAAACCGGCATAATAGGGACCTACCCCACCCAATGTCACCACAATGGGGAGGTCCTTTCTATTTAGGGAGGCTAGGCCCAAGGGAGACGTCCCTGGCAACCTGGGGTTTGAAAGGGAAAGGCTCAAAGGATTAAGGCTAGTTTCCCTTTTCACAGATTACCGCCAAAAGAGATAGTCCAATAAAGTATAACCAAGGGGAAGGCACCTACTTTCGAGACACGACAACAATAAAACTAGTACGTACAATAATGGTTAATATTTCATAAATCAGTGACTATCTAAGTTCAATATATGAGCAAATACAGCAGTAAATATTGACGAAGTCAATGTTCGCAATAATGACAATGGCAATATAATGTTACTTGTCAATAAATACTAGAACAATATAACACCCAATGAGTATAATCAATCCTTGAATCAAATCAATGCATTAAACATCATTCAGTTGCTCACATATGATAGATTGTTGCATCAAGATGAAATATCCTAGGGGTGACGTCAGCTTTTAGGGTTAGTTGTTAGTTAGGGTTTCAAATTTATAAGGTTTTGAAAGTTTGTTTAGTCACTATCACTTCAAGGCTAGAGTCTAAGGATCAATGCCTAAGGGTTAATGGAGTCAATAAGTGATGGACGCAAGAGTTGAAGGGTAAAAGTTTTCTAAGGACTAGAGGGTAGGTTTTCAAGGTGCTGCTAAAGCAGGGCCTTAAAAGTAGAAACCCTAAGAGAGAG
>ML820238.1:22084-42794 GCA_009831015.1 Picea engelmannii
TAAAAATCAGATCTCACTTGATGAGTGAGTTGTGTTATGTTCAAAATGAGGGAAAACATCCTCAATTTATATCATCCAATGACCCTTAATTAAAAATTAGGTCATTAAAACAGCCGACAAGGCTGACTACTAAAAATCATACTATTTTTACATTTAACTGCTAAATAAAAGCCTAAATGAGCAGTAAGCAGGATGTCTAGCCCCTCTGAGGGAGACGTTGGCCCTTTTTAGGGCAAAACTCAGCACTAGAAGGCAAACGTTGGCCCTTTTTAGGGCAAAACTCGGCACTAGAAGGCAAACGTTGGCCCTCTCCGGGCCTCCAAACTCTGCCACACGTGCCAAACTGACCTGTGAAGCTACCACATGCTGGAGGTGACGTCAAGGATCTCTGGAGAACGTCCTGATCAACATAGGGACGCGTTCCACCTACAGTGGGTCAACCCCCTAGGGCTGGGCTCAGCCAAGGCGTCCTGGATGAAAACGTCCTTCTTCTTCTCTCGTGCAAATGCTCGATCAATCACTGTCCTGTCTCTGCCCCTGATGAGGTCCCAACAACCATCTGATGGGCTCTTCAGCTCCATGGAGGTCCGAACTGATCATCTCCCCATGTGTACTGGGTACCTGTCCGTCGGGTATGGTCCTGTACATCAAAAACTTCGCCCTCCATGGGCTCATTAGTCCTCTGGATCATAACAATGTCAATCATATTTCATCATTAATTTTATCAAATGCATGCATAAGACCCCTAGCATATCATCTAATAGCTCAAAGACATTACACTGACCAACTATACAAAGCTGAAGAAAAAGACAAGGTAACCTATTGGGCCAGCATCCATAAGAAAAGGAAAGTTCCCAAAGGATATCATCCAAGCCATTTAATACGAGGTGGTGTCTAAGGATGCCCAAACATAGTGAAAACCAGGGGTGGATATTATTTGTGGGTGCCTTTGTAGGATGCAAGCTGTACCTGTCATGGATGCAATTCTTTCCAAACCCTTTATTACCTTTATTCTTTCTTTTATTCATTGTTTTTTCTTTCTTTTTACTTCAAGGTCTAACTAGAGGACACTGCCTTGGTGTGGTGACCAGAGCTGACAGTGTTACCCACGAGTATTTTCGCAGAAGTGATAAGGCTGGCTCGTGATGAGACCCCCTTTCCCTTGGCCATGCAACCGAAGGTCACTGCCCTGGCATGGTAACCAGATAATGGCAATGCCATACTGCTAGATACCTATGAACATAATGGGTTGGCTCGTGATCAGACCCCCCATCCTCTTGGCTAGGTCTTGTTTTATTATTTTTCTTCGGGTCCCTCTTGTTTCTTATCGAGAGGATTTTTATTGCCTTCTCGGGGATCCCTGGGCGAGGCATCTCTAGGTTCTATTTTCTATGGCTTTTATCTTTTACCAGCTTCTTTTACCCCCTGGGCCTTTAGCCCCTTCTTCCCACAGGGTAAGGTGTAACCCCACATATAGGCCATCCTAACGTCCAGACTAGGGGAATGGGATAAATGAATAGGAAACAAGATGTAAAATGATAATATGGTGGGAGCAGACGATGGCTCTTCAAAATCTCCCCGGGTGGCTAACCAAAACCTATGGATAGAAGCTTGCTAGGGCACCCCGTTAATCCCCCCAACCATGGTCAAGTGGGTTAGTGTAAGATCCAAGCAGTTGTCAGAAATGTAAGGAACCTGATGCATATATCTAAAAGTTATAATGATCAAACATGACACATACCATGATACCTGGACCAATTACCTCATGGAGCAAGAGTCTTCTCCGATGCAAGTCCAAGCCGAAGGTGATGGATGCTGCTGCTTCTGCTGCTAACAGGACAGGTCTGATGAAAAAGAAGAAAGATGGGCCCTCCAGGGCCATGTTCAGGTCAATCCTACTCTCGGTACTCCATGTCTAGGACCTGTGGGCCTCGAGACATGATCTCCTAGTTATCCCTAGAAATCGGGGATAACACTGCCCTGATACATAATTTCGGAGGTAGCCTTCCACCCACTTGTTGACTATTTCTATTTGACTATCAGTTTGAGGATGGTAACTGGTGCTAGGTGTTAAGGCCATACCAACCAACCTGAACAGTTCCTACCAAAAAGTGCTCATGAATCGGTTGTCCCTGTCACTCACAATGGTCTTGGGTAAACCATGAAGTCTGAAAACCTTCCTAAAGAACAAATCTGTGACCTGTGTTGCACTGAATTCAGTGGCAATCGAGAAGAAGTGTGCAAACTTAGTTAAACTATCCACCACTACAAAAATACAATCTTTACCCTCTGCTTTGGGCAATCCTCTGATAAAGTCCATAGAGATGCTTTCCCATTTGTGCTTCGGGATGGGTAGAGGTTGTAATAATCTTGATTGATGTGTGTGCTCATCCTTATTTTCCTGACAAGTAGTGAATTCCTTGATGTGGCGCATCACATCTTCCTTCAACCCTTTCCAAGAAAATCTTTCCCTTACTTGTTGATATGTTTTGACAAATCCTTGATGTCCTGCCACGAGTGAATCATGGCATGCTTGTAGTACCTTGGCCTTAAAGGTTGACTCAAGAACCAAGAAAATTTGGCCCTTGTAGTAGATGATGTCATCCATTATTCTGAAGTTGTCATCCTGTACCTGTCCATCCATTAATTGACATGCAAATTGGTTCTTTGAGTATTCCACTAAGAGGTGGGCCTTCCAGTCAACTGAGATATCGGTCATAGCATAAACCAATGGCGTTCTGGATAATGCATCTGCCACTACATTATTCTTCCCCTTGACAAACTCAATGTCAAAATGATAAGCTTGTATCTTGCTCACCCACTTCTGCTGCCTCTCATTTAAGTCCTTTTGATCCAAAAAGTACTTAAGATTGTTGTGATCTGTCCTCACCACAAATTTCGCTCCTACCAAGTATTTCCTGAACTTAGCCAATGCGTGCATGATGGCCAACATGTCTTTTTCATAGATGGTATAAATAAGCTCAGGACCCCTCAATTTTCGGCTCTCATAGACAATAGGGTGCCTTTTCTGCATAAGCACTGCTCCAATGCCCTCCTCGGAGGTATCACACTCCACTGTGAAGGGTTGTGCGAAATCTGGTAGAGCTAAGACTGAGCACGTACTCATTACCCTTTTCATTTTGTAAAAAGTCAACTTTGCCTCTGAACTCCATTTGAATGCTCCTTTCTTGGTCAAATCGGTTAAGGGTGCACAAAGCTGCGAGAAACCTTTGACAAACCTCCTGTAGTAGCAACAAATGCCAAGAAACCCCTTCAATTATGTGAGGGTCTTAGGTGTGGGCCAGTCAATTATAGCTTGGATCTTCTCTTGGTGTACCTGTACCCCCTTTACCCCAATGATGTGTCCCAAATAGAGGACCTCTGTCATTCCAAATTCACATTTGGAGTCCTTTGCATACAAGGATTGACCTTCCATAATGGCCAGAATATGTTCTACGTGCTGAATATGCTCCTCCCAAGCCCTGTTATAGATCAACAAGTCATCAAAGAATACTAAGAGGTACTTCCTTAATTGCTTGTTGAAGACATGGTTCATATAAGATTGAAATGTGGCTGTCACATTGGTCAATTAAAATGGCATCACTAAGAACTCATAGTGACTATAGTGACATCTGAAAGAAGTTTTGGGCAGATCATGTTCCCTCATCTTGATCTGATAATAGCCAGAGAATAAGTCAATCTTAATGAAGTAAACAAGCCCATGAAGCTCATCCAATAGCTCATCTATCCTCGGAATGGGATACTTGTTCTTAATCGTCTTCTTGTTCAATGCCCTATAATCAATGTACATGTGCATGGTCCTATCCTTCTTTTTCACTAGTACCACTGAAGATGCGAAAGGACTGGAACTCGGTCTAATGTGGACCATGTCTAGTAGTTATTTGATAGCCTTCACTATTTCATCTTTGTTTTTCTTTGAGTGTTTCTAGGTAGTGGTGATGACAGGTTTCACTCCACCTTCCAACTCTATGATATGATCAAACCCCCTATCTGGTGGTGCTCCTAGTGGAATGGGTCCAAAAACTTTGCTATGCTTGTTAATGATCCTCTGAATCTCTGGTGAATAATGAGTCTCCCCTTTCTTATCCACTCGTACTGATATTCTACATACAACAACATATGCAATGTCTTCTCTTCTAAAAATGGCCTCCATGCGCTTTGTTGTAACCACTCTAGGTGTGTTTCCTGACATGCCCCTAAGAACTACCTTTTCCCACTTTCCCCGGTGAAGGACATCTCCATGGTCTTGTAGTTGGTAGTGATTGGACCCAATGTACTAAGACATTGAACCCCAAGGATGATATTAGTGTCTGGAAGGTCCATCACATAGAAGTCTTGTGCCAAATCATGTCTGCCCAATGTAAGCTTTGTTATCCCCCATTTTTAGGGATAACTAAGGAGATTATGTCTCGAGGCCCACAAGTCCTAGACATGGAGTACCGAAAGCAGGATCGACTTGAGCATGGCCCTGGAGGACCCATATTTTCTTCCTTTCAATGCCTTCATTTTGTCAGCAGCAACAACATCCATCACCTCAGCTTGGTCCTGTGGCAGAGATAGATCTTTCTCCATGAGGTAATGAGTCTGGGTATCATGGTATGTGTTGAATTTTAAGCTATTATTAGGTTTCTTTTCAATTTGCTAGATAAACATAACATAGATAGGATCACTGAGAGAAACACAATCACATAGTACACAAGCATTTATCCTGGGAAACCCTCAAGGGGAAGAAAACCCAGCAAAAATTATTTAATATAGATTCAATAACCAAGTACAGTGTCTCTCACAAGAAAGATCTCACCAAACAGAAGATCCACCAGAAACCCTAACCAGAACAGAGTAGCACACCACTTAGACCAATATAGTCCTTCACCAAGATAACCTTCACCTTTACTAAGATACTCTTCCTTGTAGCTGCACCACTTCGCCTTGTAGCTGCGTCACTCTCAGACTTGCGCACTTGAGAGCTTGATGAGTGTGTGTACAAATGAGGTGATAGACCTCTTATAAATACAAGTTGTGCCCCCCCAATAATTAGGTCAGGGCCGACCTGTCCACTTTACCTTTCTAATTTACATTTGTCTTGTCTAGGCACAATAGGGCCGACTTGTCAATATATATATATATATATATTATCTTTTTCTTTATCCACAAAAGGGGATAAGAATATTCTTTGCAGTTACACAATATTTCAACACTCCCTCTTAACAAGAAGGATATTCTTTATCTTTTGATAGGTCACTGGATGTCATCATCAACTGAACAATATCATCTGGGCAATATCATCAATTGGATAATCATCATCAACTGGACAACAACATCAACTGGATAGCATCATCAACTGGGCAACATCATGAACTAGGTAACAACATCAATATAATCCACTTGGTCATCTGGTATCACGATCACTGACTGGTTCTCCATGAATCCATATTAAAGAAGTTTTGTTCTCTTTATCTTCCCGCAGAAGATACTCTTTCTTTCTTTCATCTTCACACAGACAATATCTTTTTCTTATCTTCACACAGAAGATATTCTATGAGTTTTTCCATTCCTTTTATGTTCTCCCTTCTCTTGTAGTCATCTATCTCACCCATCCACTGGGGACGACTACTACCATAGTGTTAGCATCGGAAGTCACCCCTGGATTGCTTGCAGGAGCAAAGCCCGACACCCATCAGTTTAGTGTCACGATTTGTTTAATTGGGTGATCAAATGGAGATTAACTCAAACGATGTGGTTCCAACTCCGAAACTAGGCTAGGCTTGTATGGGCACGTGAGGTCTTAGATAACTTCAGACAGTGAGTTGTAGTAAGGGCGAGTAGGGGGAAGACTTGTATCAGAGAGATGCAATGGTATGTCATAAACATCAGGTTCCTAACAGACTGTGGAAGAAGACATCTAAACGCAAGATCTTCTTACACTCAAACGCAGAAAACCAGAGAGAACAATAATGTTACAATAAACCCTTTATCATAACATAAAGGCCACAATTTGTGCGAATCAGTCGATCACGAACTCTCTTAGTGTAGGACGAAAACATAGACGGGAAAAGAAAGACTGTCTGCAATTAAACAAGAAGTCTTACATACGGATGCATAACCAGAGCTAAGATATCTGTTAAAACTTTACAATCGGGAGCTTCACTCTACCATCGATACTTTACAAAATACAAAGACTGAGTTTATATACTCAGGAAAATTCGCCTAATAGAGGCGTGCTCGTCGCCCAAGGTTCTGTGTCCCTTCAGCCAAATTCGGATGGGATTTCTCTGTCAGATTCCTCCTTAACTATGCATGGCTTCTGCAGGAGGAGTAGTTGAGCCAGTAAATGTTGTTTTAGCGTGTGCAGACCTCCTCCGGCCGATTGAGGACTCGACATTGCTTTTCTACAAGAAAGGGAACACATGACCCTCTTGAGCGGACCGCTTACCAGACCCTCCATACTTCACAATTAATGAATGAAGAGAGGTCTCAACCACCCCTTCTTGCTTCCATTTACTCCAAGCGAAGACCAGGCTTGAGGTCGGGTCAGATGGCAACTGGGGGTCGTGACGGGCCTCTCTGAAACTTGGCGCCTTTGGCCCCTTTCGTGAAGCTCTTTTCTTTCTTCAGTGACCGCGGGCTGTGACCCTATGTTTACTTTCAAATGCGCTTTTCGGCGTTCGTAAATAGGAAGGGGCTGATTCCTACTTCCTGAAATCGCGATGAGTGAAACGCCGATGCGGCTTGATCTGGAGCCACGCATCCTTCTAGATCTGACGGTCCAAAATTCACTCGAAGCTATGGTGGGCCCCAGGTCCTGGGCGCTCTCGTCACTTTGCGCATCGGGGATATGAGGGAGATGCTTCTTGAGCTTCGAAATTGCGATGGGCGAGAAGGTGGGGAGCCTAATCAAGCGCCAGGTGTCTTCTTTAGATGGACGGCTGAGACTGCTCCTCGATAATGCAGGCCCACCTTTGGGCGCTTTTCATTTCGCCACTCGCGAGTCGGAGACCCTTGGTTCCTTTTCTTCAACTCCCACTTCCCGAGACGGCTATACGAGTGGGGCTCCCTCTTGGTCAGCGCTCTCCATATGTAACCGTTGGCTAGGGCCCAAGTACTCGTGCCTTTCGCTACTCGTGACCTCTCGAGCCGGAGTATCAAACTTTGGCATTCTCCCTTCGCGAAGTCCCGAGACACGATGGTCAGCGACAGTTGACTTTCTGCGGTCACTTTTCATAACTCGGAATATCACACAACCAAAGGGATATGGTCCGCCCTTTGAACTTATGAACCCCGAGCTCGCGAAACAACTGCTGCGCCTATGCTGATCATGATTGATGCCCCTTGAAAACATTTTTGTGCTATACTTGGCGCGAATCGATAAATATGCGATTTCCCATCAACCACTGTTCTGCTCTGTCACTGGAACCTTTCCGCTGAAGGTTGAACTGCCCACTCACTTGATTTTAAGTCCGAAAAGGACTTCTTTTATGCGCTGCGCTTGGGCACTCCTCGGGCAACCTACAGACCTGAGTATCCCGATACCAAAGACAAGAAATGTTGCTAACATTAGGCTCCATGGGGGATAGAGTCGTCCCTGTGATGCTCTAAGGACTCATTTTGCAGTTCCAGTGCCTTGCTATTGGGATATGGAGTCATTTACTAAGCCGAAACAATAAAAGTAATAAACGAAGAACAGAAAAGACAATATTTACAGAATACAAGAGCCATCGATGGCTCAGACAAAACATTTTTTAAGAAAATGCCCATTTACTGGGCTGTTGAAAATTTCTTCACCTTCCAAATCTCGTAGCCGATATGTGTTATTTGAGAAGACTTCAGATATTCTGAAAGGCCCAATCCATAGGGCTTCAAATTTGCCATGCTTGCCCTTGTCTTTCTTAGGAGCGTCCCACTTCAGCACCAGGTCTCCTAACTGGAATCACTCCTTCTTGGCCTTCTTGTCGAAAACCTGCTTGATCCTTTACTGCTGATCTTGAATTCTATCCACTACCTTCTCTCTGGCCTACTGGACTTCCACCAGTTGATGAATCCTTCTGATCATGCCATTGGGCTCTTCTTGATAATCCTGGAAGAATTTTGCTACGGGAATGGCCAACTGAGAAGGGAAGACAGCTTCTGCTCCGTACACCAACTGGAAAGGGGAGAGACCTATATATCTCTTTGTAGTCACCCAATCAACCCAGAGAGCGAATTTCAACCTTGAATTCCAAGCCCTTTTGTTGTCTTCCAACAGTCTTTTGATGATCCTTATTAGACTTTTGTTGGAGGACTCTACTAAACCATTTCCCTGTGGGTAATATGGGGCGGAGTGAATCAGTTTGATCCCGAACTGCTCACAGAACTTGGCTAATGGCTCAGACCCGAAAGTGGCTGTGTTATCAGTGACAATCTTACTCGGGCAACCGAACCTTGTGATGAGGTCCTCCAAGAACCCAATGATTACCTTATGGGAAGTGCTCCTGGTAGGGATGGCTTCTATCCATTTAGTTAAGAAATCCGTGGCCGTCAGGATCCATCTGTGCTGCCCACTGGAAGCAGGGTCGATTTCTCCAATAAAGTCCAGGCCCCATTGCTGGAAAGGTCCCGAAACAACTACAGGCTGCAAAGGCAGAGACTTGAGCTGTTGCTTTCCTGAAAATCTTTGGCATGTGATACAGGCCCTAACTCCTTTATGGACATCAACGAACAAGGTGGGCTAGTAGTATCCGGCCCTAAGAATTTTGTGGGCGGTAGTCTTCCAGGAATGGTGCCCTCCACATAGGCCGCTATGAAACTTGACCATGATCATGTCGGCCTCTTGTGGATCCATGCATTTTAAAAGCACCCCCAGGGGGTCTTTCCAGTATAAAATTTGATCAATAAGGCAGTACCTGACTGCCTTGAGCTTAAGAGCTCTTGCTTTGTTTCTTTAAAGGCCATCTGGGGGCCGCAATTCCTGCAGAAAATATATGACATCCTTATACCAAGGACATCGAGCCAATGGGGGCTCCCTTTGAGGGTCTGTTTTAGACAGCTGACCCTGTTGAATTCCTGAGCATTTGTTCATGAAATTTACCCCCAAAGCTTGGCAATTTGCTTCAGCCAGCAACTTGGCTAAGCCTTGACCTTTGATCAATTTGGTAGGCCTTATTTCCAGGTCAAACTCCAGGATCTTGGCTATCCATTTACTCCTCTTCCCATCAATGTCAGGCTGTACAAGGATGTCCTTCACAGAGGCTGAAGGAACGTATGCGATCACCTTTGAGTGCAGGACATAGACCCTGAAAGATTTGAGAGCTTTCACTAAGGCATAGGCCTGTTTTTCCATGATTTCATATCTAACCTCTGCATCTCTTAACGCCTTGCTGAAGAAGGCAATGGGCTGCTCTCACCCCTCCTCATTTCTCTGCAACAAGACCGCCGCTACTGTATCAAAAGAAGCGAAGGAGAAAATTAGGAAATCTTTCGAATAGTCAGGACTGATCAGCACTAGTGCTTTAGTCAATGCATTTTTTATTTGGACAAAAGATTCCCTGGGTTCAGTGGTCCATTTCACTTCATTTCCCTTCTTGAGCATGGTTGTGATGTGTTTCACCAGCTCTGCGAAATTCGAGACGAATCTCCTGAGAAAATTAATCTTCCCTAAAAAGGCTTGAACTTCCTTCTTTGACCTGGGCAGCGACAAGGTCTGAATTGCCTCCACTCTGCTAGGATCAATCCTCACTCCTTCTGCTGATACTATATGGCCTAGTAGCTTCCCCTCCTCCATAGAAAACAAAGATTTCTTGGGGTTCAGGGATAGGCCGAATCTTCGACATTTTGAGAAGACTTTCCTCAGGTGACTGCAGTGCTCTTTGTTGGACCGCGAGAAGACTGTGATGTCATCTAGATAGATCACCATGAATCGATCTTTTTCTCCAATGAAGGCTATGCCCATGGCTCGTTGAAACGTCGCTCCTGCATTCATCAGTCCGAATGGCATTTTGGCATACATTAATGTGCCCCAAGGAGTGGTGAAGGCTGTCTTTTCTCTGTCTTCAGGCATGACCGATATCTGATTATAGCCAGAGAAACCATCGATCATGGAGATCCTAGATGCTCTGGTTACCTTCTGCAAGATGTGTTCCATATTGGGTAGGGGGTAATTGTCTTTCTTTGAGCTCCTGTTCACGTTCCTGAAGTCAACACAGAGCCTGATTTCTCCGCTTTTCTTCCTTACTGGAACCAAATTGGCCACCCAATCGAAATATCTCAAGGGGACGATGATCTGGGCCTTCAACAACTTCTTTACTTCTTTCTCCATGACAGGCAACAACATGGGATTTATCTGTCTTAGCTTCTTCCTGAATGGCTTAGCTCCTTCCTTTAATGGGATCTTGTGTTCAATGACAGATGTGTCATACGTTTTGAGGTCTTCGTAGGTCCATGCAAACACATCAGCAAATTCTTTCAGCAACTCAGTATATTCGGCCCTCTGTTCTGCGGTCAAGCTGCTCGACAACTTGACAAACTTAGGCTCCTCCGGTGTGCCAATGTTGCACTCGGCTGTATCAACATCTTTATCTGAAACCCTGCCCTTTACTGCCACATCATTCCCATTGAACAATATTTCTAAAGGAATTAGTCCCCTCGGAATATGATTGCTGGGTAGCTGAATGATCTGATGGTCTGCAATTTTATTTAGAAACACCTTAGGGTGAGGGATTTCCTCTATATCAGGATCCTGATCAATGTGCAACGCAGAAAATTCATCAACAGATTGGAGAAATCTTTCGATTTCTAGATCATCTTCGAATACCTTCCAATGCTTGACATTGTCTGGTACAGAGGGCCTATATTTTATCTCAACATCAGAGTTAACCATAGGCGGCAGAGGAACTTTGAGCAGACTGGCTGAGACAGCGAAAGAATCGGCCACAACATTATCCTCCCTTGGAATGAAAGATATATTGAAGGCTGAGAAGAAATTGTCAATTAGGTCCCACGCCTCATTCCTGTAATTTCTAAGTCGAGGATGTTTAGCTTGATAAGTGCTTCTGATTTGTTGGACCACCAACTCTGCATCTCCGAACACTGCTACCTCTTGAATTCCCATTTCCCTTGCAACTCTTAATCCTAGGACAAGGGATTCATACTCTGCCACATTGTTGGTGGTTTCAAATTCTAATTTGTATGACAGAGATACGGTTTCGTGAGCAGGTGATACAAAAAACACCCCAGCACCAGCGCCTTCCCTGGAACAGGCTCCATCAAAAAATATTTTCCAAACGGGGGTGATGGAAGGAGGAAGTTCGCGAGAAGAGGTGGGTTTCTTCCTGAGTTCAATAGGGGGCTCAGGAGCATGAGTGAGTTGGAGTAAACTGGAACCTAATTCAGTGTCCAAGGCAAAAATAGGATGGTTGGTAGGATTGGCTTCATCACTGATTATATAGGCCAACTGGGCTTCCCTATATAGCCTTCTATGTTCTCCTCCAAACACTGGGATGGTAGCATATGTGAGGTCCATATGCAAGGTTCCCCCCAATATTTTTATCCAAGATCTTGATAACAAAATACCGAACTTGGGGGGGACATCGGCTACTACAATATCCATGACCACACTTTTCATGGGCAACTGAAACAAGGTCACGACCAGGTCTTTGATAACTCCGAGACACTGAACTTTTCTGGAGTCGAAGGAATAGAGGTCATGATAGGCTCGGGTGACTTCTAGTCCTAGCTCTTCCATGACAGTTTTGGGCATGAGGTTATGAGAAGCCCCTGAATCCATCAAACAGTTGTGCAACACCTTATCATGTATGTTCAGGGATGTGTAGAAGGGAGGGGATGAATCATCTCTATCTTCTACCATGGGACCTAGGACAACTGTCGGCTTTTCATCTTGGAGGTTTATGGAGTCTGTGGGAAGGCATGAGGCTTCAGACTGTAAAAGCTCAGAGAAGCGGCTTTTAAATTCTCCATGTTTAATTAGCTCAGAGAGGGGCACAGGGATTTTGATCTTTTGAACCTCATGCTCAAAATTAAAAGAAGATGCAAGCTTTGGTATTTCTCTTATTTCGGGAGCATGGTTCTGAATAATAGGAGAGAGGGGTCGGGTCTTCTTACCTCTGTGACTGTCTGCTACTTCATTAGTAGGCTTCTCAGTTCTAGCAGACTGCTCGGGGACATCAGGTGCTGCTGTCTTTTTATCAGACCTCAGGTTGTACCTGCCTCGACCGCCACTAACCTTGTCTCCCTTGCTCAATTCATTTAGCTAACCGTCCATGAGAGACTCCTCATATGTTGATTGAGTGAGATGAGGAAAAGGAGGAGTGTCTTCGACGCAATGGATTTCAGGATCAAGCTCGTCGGCTTCTCTTTCTTCCCCCTCGACCACGAAATTGTTTTGAAAAGGGGCCTGAATCTTCTGGTCCTCTCTGTCTCTTCCCCTCTCTCTTTGCACATTCGGGGGAGTAAAATTGTTCGGCCTTCTGAAACCTCCTTTGTTTTCGGCGATCCGAGGGCCCTTGTATGCTTGCCTCCCTTCCACCTTCATTCTCTCCATCTCTGCAGACAGAGACTTCACCATTTTGGTTAGTTCATCCATTTGAGGGTGGGGCACCGATGGGCTAGAAGTTGAGGCTTCCAACCTTCCTTTTCTTCTGTCTGTGTCATCCTTGTTCCTCAGTCTGTCAGCTGCTAACACATTGGATTCCACCTCTATGGCTGCATCTTGCATCTGAGCTAAGGAGGTAGCTCTTCTTTCTCTTAACAAAAGACAGAAATCGGGGTCAAACGCGCTAGCATAAGAAATTTTGGCCGAGGCTTCTGAAGGCTTTATTTCAGCAGGAATTTTGTTATACATCTTATTGAATCTTTTGGAGAAGTCAGAGACAGACTCTCCATCCATATTCTTCAGAGACCCGAACTCTGTCGTGTAATACATGAAGTCCTTCCTATCGCCCCACTGCCTCAGGAAAACATCATCCATTGCTTCGATGCCAGCAATAGATCTGGGGGCTAGTCCTCTGAACCATTTCCTCACCTCGTCATCCAGGCTCTGGACGAAGACTCTCATCCAAACATCTTCGTTTTCAATGTTGAGGTTGTCTGCATAACTGTAAAAAGTAGCCAGGTGCTCTTCGGCAGTTACGTCTCCTTCCCCAGTGAACTTGGGCATGTATTTCAAGTAATCCCCAGTAGGAAGAGGATTCACAGGATGAGGTAGGACTAATGGAGCATATCTGGCAGTGACTATGGCGTCCATTCTATTCGGAGAAGGATTAACACCAGCCATAGGAATATTAGGTGGAGGAGAGCTAGGAGGAGAAGGAGTTCGTGAAGGGGATAATGGGAATGAGTTCCGAAGTGGAGTGGAGAACAAGAGAGGATTTAAGGCGGAGGCTAACGAACTCAGGTTGGCAGGCGCTTTTCTTCGCGCAGGAGTGGGAAGATCCATTGCAGTCAAGGGTCTTCGCCAATAAACAGCTTCAAAGGAGAGGGGAGTGACAAAGGTTTCTCCCTCCAATCCCAGATCAGGAGGGGAAAACTCAGCAGGAACACTCCCAAAATTTAGGAAGCGGGAAACTTCAGAAAACGATCTGCTGGGAAGCTGAGGAGAAGAAAATGGAGTTTCTACAGAAGGGGATAGCAGATTACCTGGTTCGGCGATGGAAGTTTCTCCTTCAGAAGCCTTTCCCTTTCTGAGCACCGCCTCTGGATCTTTTTCAGGCGTAGCTAGAGGCAGCTGTCGATGAGACCGCGTATGCCTGCCTCTGAAAGCCACAATTAACAGAGCAGGTTCTCCCCAGCGGAGTCGTCACAATGGAGTCGCCAGGTGCAAATTAGCAATCTTGAAAGGCTCCAATAATCCGATGCACCTTCGGATTCAGAGGCTCAATGTCATTCTACCCAGGGAAAATCTTCAATTTCGTCCTCGGCAACGGCGCCAGAAATGTTAGCGTCGGAAGTCACCCCTGGATTTCTTACAGGACCAGAGCCCGACACCCATCAGTTTAGTGTCACGATTTGTTTAATTGGGTGATCAAATGGAGATTAACTCAAACGATGTGGTTCCAACTCCGAAACTAAGCTAGGCATGCATGGGCACGTGAGGTCTTAGATAACTTCAGACAGTGAGTTGTAGTAAGGGCGAGTAGGGGGAAGACTTGTATCAGAGAGATGCAATGGTTTGTTATAAACATCAGGTTCCTAACAGACTGTGGAAGAAGACATCTAAACGCAAGATCTTCTTACGCTCAAATGCAGAAAACCAGAGAGAACAATAATGTCACAATAAACCCTTTATCATAACATAAATGCCACAATTCGTGCGAATCAGTCGATCACGAACTCTCTTAGTGTAGGACGAAAACATAGACGGGAAAAGAAAGACTGTCTGCAATTAAACAAGAAGTCTTACATACGGATGCATAACCAGAGCTAAGATATCTATTAAAACTTTACAATCGGGAGCTTCGCTCTACCATCGATACTTTACAAAATACAAAGACTGAGTTTATATACTCAGGAAAATTCGCCTAACAGAGGCGTGCTCGTCGCCCAAGGTTCTGTGTCCCTTCAGCCAAATTCGGATGGGATTTCTCTGTCAGATTCCTCCTTAACTACACATGGCTCCTGCAGGAGGAGTAGTTGAGCCAGTAAATGTTGTTTTAGTGTGTGCAGACCTCCTCCGGCCAGTCGAGGACTTGGCATGGATTTTCTGCAAGAAAGGGTACACAGGACCCTCTCAAGCGGACCGCTTACCAGACCCTCCATACTTCACAATTAATGAATGAAGAGAGGTCTCAACCACCCCTTCTTGCTTCCATTTACTCCAAGCGAAGACCAGGCTCGAGGTCGGCTCAGTTGGCAACTGGGGGTCGTGACGGGCCTCTTTGAAACTCAGCGCCTTTGGCCCCTTTCGCGCAGCTCTTTTCTTTCTTCGGTGACCGCGGGCTGTGACCCTGCGTTTACTTTCAAATGCGCTTTTCGACGTTCGTGAATAGGAAGTGGTTGATTCCTACTTCCTGAAATCGCGATGAGTGAAACACCGATGCGGCTTAATCTGGAGCCACGCATCCTTCTAGATCTGACGGTCCAAAATTCACCCGAAGCTATGGTGGGCCCCAGGTCCTGGGCGCTCTCGTCACTTCACGCATCGGGGATATGAGGGAGATGCTTCTTGAGCTTCGAAGTCGCGATGGGCGAGAAGGCGGGGAGCCTAATCACGCGCCAGGTGTCTTCTTTAGATGGACGACTGAGACTGCTCCTCGATAATGCGGGCCCACCTTTGGGCGCTTTTCATTTCGCCACTCGCGAGTCGGAGACCCTTGGTTCCTTTTCTTCAACTCCCGCTTCCAGAAACGGCGATACGGGCAAGGCTCCCTCTTGGTCAGCGCTCTCCATATGTAACCGTTGGCTAGGGCCCAAGTACTCGCGCCTTTTGCTACTCGTGACCTCGCGAGCCGGAGTATCAGACTTTGGCATTCTCCCTTCGCGAAGTCCTGAGACGCGATGGTCAGCGACGGTTGACTTTCTCCGGTCGCTTTTCGTAACTCGGAATATCGCGCAACCAAAGGGATATGGTCCGTCGTTTGAACTTACGAACCCCGAGCTCGCGAAACAACTACTGCGCCTATGCTGATCGTGATTGACGCCCGTTGAAAACAAATTTGTGCTATACTTGGCGCAACTCGGTAAATCTGCGATTTCCCATCAACCGTTGTTCTGCTCTGTCGCTGGAACCTTTCCGCTGAAGGTTGAACTGCCCGCTCACTTGATTTTAAGTCCGAAAAGGACTTCTTTTATGCGCTGCGCTTGGGCGCTCCTCGGGCAACCTGCAGACCTGTGTATCCCGATACCAAAGACAAGAAATGTTGCTAACACATAGCTTCACTCCTAGTCATCCCACATGAACTAGAGAAGCTAAGATGCTAGCCTGGGCAAGACTAGACTCAGTCCACTTAGTGTGTCCTCGAAGACTCAATGTCTAAGTTCAAGCCCACTGTCACCTCGATTTGAACTCCTTTCGTCTAGGCTTACTCCTAGGGAAGCCAAGGGGGGTAGACCCTAGTTACTATGTGAGTTATTAAATGTGTTCTAGGAGTTAATTTTAATTTGTTAAAGTTTAGGGGGAATCTAGCCTATATGAGAGTCAACAATGCAAATGCAAGATTTCAATGCACAAGCAAACCTTTCCTTAGGTCAACTATGACTAGTGCCTATGGTTGGGTAAATGGGGTCAACTAAGTTAAAGGGATTATACTTTACAAAATATTACAATTAGATTACAAAATAAGCTTTACAAGATTCTACAACTTGATACAAAAGAATTACTTTATACAAGTAAATGAAACAACTATCTTCACAAAAGAACTGAAAGAATGCTAAAGATACAACACAATATCCAATTATCAGCAAATGAAATAGGCAAGCATCAACTAACTTGAAACTAACTTGATTTGTGCAAGGAAAAGAAAGATCATTCAAGAGGACATTACCACAACACAACAAGCCAACACACCCAAACAATGAAGTGCCTCCACAAGATGTGCAACTTCAAGGGATGGTTTCAATGACATCAACGCACCAACACAAGCCCAAACAAGAAGTGCCTCCAAAAGATGCGCAACTTCAAGGGGAACTAATTAACCATCCACAAGAGCTCAATGAAAATGCATGTGAGATAACTTAAGTGAGATAGTTGCATAAGTTAAAGAGAATTAAACCATCAAAAGATTAAAATATTATACCAAGTTAAGGTGGATTAAGTTTTAGGATTGCTTAAGTTTATTAAGTTAAAGTGTGAATCCTAAAACTATGTGACTTCCCTAGAACTTGTTAGCAACATTTCTTGTCTTTAGTATCGGGATACACAGGTCTGCAGGTTGCCTGAGGGGCGCCCGAGTGAAGAACATAAAAGAAGTCCTTTGCGGACTTAAAATCAAGCGAGCGGGCAGTTCAGCTTTCAGCAGAAAGGTTTCGGCGACAGAGCAAAGCAGCAATTGATGGGCAATTACAAATTAGCCGAGTTGCGTCAAGTATAGCGCTAAAGCTGTAAAGAGGTCGACGGTCGGAATCCCTCGGGAGGCATTCGCAAAGTTACGAGGGCCGTTGATCGCCAGCAGTTCAAGCACAGTGTTATTTTGCGAGCTCGGGGCTCGTGTGTTCAAAGGGCGGGTCATATCTCTTTAGTTGTGCGAGGTTCCGAGTTACGAAAAGCGACCGGAGAAAGTCAACCGTCACTGACCATCGCGTCTCGGGACTTCGCGAAGGGAGTATGCCAAAGTCTGATACTCCGGCTCGTGAGGTCACGAGTAGCGAAAGGCATGAGTACTTGGGCGCTAGCCAATTGTTATGTGTGGAGAGCGTCGACCAGAAAGGGGGCCCGACCCATATCGCCATCTCGGCTATCGAGAGTTGAAGAAGAGGAACCAATGGTCTCCGACTCGCGAGTGGCGAGATGAAAAGCGCCCGAAGGTGGGCCCGCATTACCGAGGAGTAATCTCAGCCGTTCATTTGAAGCAGACACCTGGCGCACGATTAAGCCCCTCGCCTTTTCGCCCATCGCGGTTTCAACGCGCAAAAAGCAGTTCTCTCATGTCCTGATACGCAAAGTAGCGAGAGCAATCAGGCCCCGAGGCCCACCGCAGCATCGGATGAGTTTGGAACCGTCGGATTTGAAGGACGCATGGTACCAGATCGAGATGTCTCGGCATATCGCTCATCGCGATTTTGAGGAGCAAGGAGCAGCCCCTTCCTATTTGCGAACGCCGAAAGCACATTTGAAAGAAAGCGTCGGGTCACAGCCCGTGGTCACTGTGGAAAGAAAAAGAGCTGCACTAAAGGGGCCGAAGGCGTCGGATTTCAGTCACAGAGAGGCCCGACGTGACCTCCAGTTGTCATCGGGCCTGACCTCGATCCTAGTCTTCGCTTGGAGTAAATGAAAGCAAGAAGGGGTGGTTGAGACCTCTCTTCATTCATTAATTGTGAAGTATGGAGGGTCTGATAAGCGGGCCGCTCAAGAGGGTCCTGTGTACCCTTTCTTTCAAAAAAGTCATGCCGAATCCTCGACTAGCCGGAGGAGACCTGCACACGCTAATTCGGCATTTACTGATTCAGCTACTCCCTCTGCGGGAGCCATGCGCAGTTAAGATGATGTCCAATAGAGAATATCAATATGAGTTTGACTGAAAAGACACCAAGCCTTGGGCGACTGGGCACGCCTCTGTTAGGCGTTTTTCTCTGAGTATATAAACTCAGTCTTTGTATTTTGTAAGGGATCGATGGTAGAGCGAAGCTCCGGATCGTAAAGTTTTCACAGATATCTTAGCTCTGGTTATGCATCTGTATGTAATATTTCTTGTTTAATGGCAGACAGTCTTTCTTCACCCGTCTAAGTTTCCGCCTTACACTAAGAGAGTTCGTGATCGACTGATTTGCACGAATTGTGGCATTTATGTTATGATAAAGGATTTATTGTGGCATTATTGTTCTCTCTGGTTTTCTGCGTTTGAGCGTAAGAAGATCTTGCGTTTAAATGTCTTCTTCCACAGGTTGTTAAGAACCTGATGTTTATAACAGACCATTGCATCTCTCTGATACAAGTCTTCCCCCTACTCGCCCTTACTACAACTCACTGTCTAAAGTTATCCAAGACCTCACTTGCCCATGCATGCCTGGCCTAGTTTCGGAGTTGGAACCACATCGTTGAGTTAATCTCCATTTGATCACCCAATTAAACAAATCGTGACACTAAACTGATGGGTGTCGGGCTCTTCTCCTGCAAGCAATCCAGGGGTGACTTCCGACGCTAACAGAACTCTTCCCGCTTGTACCAAAAGGACTGTTGGGTGCTCGAAAAGTGAGGCAAACAAGGCCACACCCTAGCTCCACAGGTCAATCTGGGAACAAAAGTACTCCACAAGGGGGACACCTAGTGCTGTGAGACCATTCTTGATCTAGCACCCCATGCTTCTTCCTTAGGTTCCTTTTTTGATGGCAAAGTTGAAACAATTGAAGGTGATCTAATTAACTAGATAAGTTGAAGCCTTAAGAATTATTAAGGTAAATTGTCTCTTAAAGATTATGTTTGAGTTAAATTAAGTGCTTGCAAGTAAAGTGAAATAGGTTGCTTAAGCTTAAAAAAGATTCAAATGATTTAAACTTGAAAACAAAGTAAGTACTTGAAAACAAAGTTATGCTTGAAAAACACGAGTGAAGTTACTATGCCTCCACGGCTTAAGCAATGAAAAGGAAATAGCTTCTAAGATCCTAAGATAAACTATACAAAAACATTAAACCACAACTCAGTTCCTATCCTTACGATATAGGATGGTTGGCTTTGCTAATCTCTTTCCTAGGTGTAGGCAAACAATGAAAATAAAACGCAGAAAATTAAATTAGCTTGAGAAAACAAGCGCTTGGAACTTTCTTGGGCTTGATTTCAAAGAGAATGAGAGAGAGAAGGAAGTGGGTATTTGTTACCCCAACTTGGGAAGAGTTTGTTTAATTTTAGATGCCCCAAAATGGGTTGTTCCTCCACGTTTCTGTCACGAATCTGTCAAAAACCAGCAAGTAAAACTTGCTCGAAAAGCTGCAGAAATCACTAAAAATCTGCAAAAAAAATTTGTTAGTGTAAACCAGAAATTTTAAATGTAAAACCAGCAGTTTATATATTCTTTTTTGGTCTACTTCAGAACACAAATCCACCCATATATAGAACAATATGAAAAGAGAAGCATAACATAAAATAATGTTGCATTTTTGGGGCTTGATGTCTTGACTAGGGCTAGGGTTTGATGGTGGTGATGATGACTTGTTGGAGAAGTGGCACTTGCACCATGGATATGGCCTTTATAGGCCCAAAAACTTCCTCTCCAAGCTCAACGACCTCCCAAAAGTGCCAAGACGTCACCCAATTAGGGCATGACGTCATCTTTTAGGGTTTCTTTTGTGTAAAAATCAATTTAAATTTGTAAAGGGGAAAAACTAAGGGGGTCGGCCCCCTTGTTTTGTGGTTTAACCTAAAATTATGTGGACAAACATATTATTGAGGTCTTGTATAAATACAGACAATTTCATTTCATTTTCATCATAACTCACTCTTTCTTGAGTGAGAGAGACTTGGCTGAAATTTTCATCCTACTTGGGCAGTTTGCTACATTGGAGGCTAATTCTTTGTAAGTGTGGTGTAATATCTTGTAAAAACTAGGGTTTACATGCATATCTCTTGGAATTGGTAAGATTTTCTGCAATTTGTATGTTGTCTTTGTTGACCGCCTATGCAACACAGGGGTCAACTCATGTATCATGAAGTGTTACATCCATGTTGAAGACAGTATTTGGTTCTACTTGGCATCTGATGTTCCAGCACTAAAATTTTGTAAACGAAATTTCCGCACCCCTGCGTGGGTTGATAATGTAATGAGTCTGCATGAGTCATAGTTAGGTCAGGTGCCCGGGATGTTGCCATTAAGGGAGTTCCTTTCACCGAGGGTTTTTTATCCTCAGGTTGTCGACCAGACAAGCTCCTGGTCGACTTCCCTTGAGTTTTTCCCTCCTCACATGCAATAATCTCCTCCAGAGTGGTGAACGGCGTCTTAATGGTTTCGTCCTTAGGCAACCTATGTTTAGGATTGATGTAAATGACCATGCTAGACATTGTCTAAAGTTTCGCGGAATTTCGTCGAGTCTAGGTAAGTTTTTTTTAATTAATTAA
>ML820239.1:10039-21853 GCA_009831015.1 Picea engelmannii
AATCTCATTTAATTTAAGTTTTAAATAATAACTTCTAAAAACTCTCCTTCGTACAAGTGTCATCCATCCCCCACGTTTCTCCATTAACTATTTTCTTTAATTTATTAAATTTTCTTAATTCCCTCACCCACCTAGAGTTACTCCTATTTTTACTCCTAGGTGTCCCTAGATTCCCTTAAAGGTTTTAAATACTTTCCTTAAAATGAAGTTGCTAATTTAGTTCAATTTAGAAGGTTCTTTATTGCAGATTCTTTACTAAGTTGACTTTTCTTTTTATCATAAGTTCCCTCTTTCCTTTATTATGTTTCCTCCATTCCTTAGTTTCCTAATTTTTATTATTCCCTTCTTTCCCCTTTTCATTAGAGCCAAAAATGGCAGTTGCGCAAATTAACCTCTTTTCTGTTTTATTAATGATTTAGTATCTTTTACACTTTCACAAGTTAAACAATTAAATTCTTCTTTACAATTTTAAATCCATGGATTTTAATTAAATTCTTACTCTCTTCATTTTACCCCAAATTTTTTATGAAGACTAAAAAATATTACTTAAGTGGTTTTTAGTTTAATTTTTATTTTTTTTTACTTTTATAGGGTAATTTTTCTTAAGGTTAGACAAAATTTTACCCCTAGAGAATTTTTAGACTTAGGACTTAGATTCTGAACTAGGAAACATTTAAGTAGGGAAGTTGTTCAAGAATTTATTAATGTGTTAAATGTCGTAGGACCATCTAGGTTTGTTCCTTCATCATCATCAACGCGACGTGCCCTTCAGGACACACTACATGCTCCAAGGGTGGCACTCGCCTCTAGTGTTTCTTTTGCGTGACGTGCCCTTCAGGACGCACCACATGCTCCAAGGGTGTCACTTGCCTCTTGTGTCTCTTTTGTGTGATGTGCCCTTCAGGATGCACCACATGCTCCAGTGGTGCCACTTGCCTCTTAACTGATTGGTAGACATCAATAACCCCAGGAGTCAACACTCCACCAGGTGAACTTGTGGGAGACTAAGGGATTCTAAGGAATAAGGCCCCCGCTGTATTGCGCACCCCTTAGAATCATCATGAGTGACTATCGCAGTCAACCCTCATGGCATCGTGGGTCCTCTCGAACTAGGTAATCGTTAACCTACAGTTCGAGCCACGACAGGAGTGCTAGTAGTCCGTGGCAGGGCTATTGTCCACACCTCTCCCTCAACCTCTCTGGTAATCGTGTGTGTGGCCCCTTTACTCCATATGTGAGTTTGGTCGGCAAGCTATCGTCAACCTGCATCATCAACAATCATGTCAGAACATGTCCACATCATATCATCAAATCAAATGTAATAGCACAGTAAATAAATCAACCCAAATAGCACACTCCCTGACTCAATCTGAAGTCCAAGGAGTTCCCTCGATTCCTCGGCATCCTCAAGGTCCAAAAACCTACACACTCAGTAAAACCAAGTCAATAGCACCTGCATATGTCAATGCAGTAAAACATCATGTCATCTATCATAAAACATCATAATCAGGGACAAATGTTTTAATATCATAATAGTCTGGATCACTTGGGAGTAAGTGTCCTCAAAGAATAAGTTTTCTCAGTGCAGCAAAGAGGGATGTTACATACACACCCTCTTGGTCTAAACTTCATCCTGAAGTTTCATAGTATAAATGCTGAAATAAGTGTATCATAGTATCATATGTCTATCTATCAAACAAAAATGGAAACTACTGGTGCATATCATATGTGTCCTCCCAGGTCGCCAAATGCGGACTATAATTGTCCCACTAGACCTTGACCTGATCTACCGTTCAACGTCGCAACTGTCGAACGCAATGATCTAAGATGTGGACTGGCTCAGCTGTGAGCGCTCCTTCGTTCGATACCTGCAAGGAACTCATGTCAATGACATGTGTAGGATCACTAATATAATGTCTCAAAACAGATACATGAAAAACATCATGCATACGCCTCAAGGAATTAGGCAAGGGTAGTCGATAGGCCATGGGCCCCTTTCTCTCCACAATCTTGAAAAGTCCCATGAACCTAGGAGAGATTTTAGCTCCCTTTCCAAACTTGATCGAACTCTTATGTAGTTTAACCCGCAAGAAGACTCGATCGTCGACCTCGTAACTACGGTCGACTCGGTGCGCATTGACATAACTCTTCTGTTGATCTTGCGCTTGTTTAATTATTTGTCTTATGCTTTGCATTTGCTCTTCCATTTCTTGGATCAATTCTAGTCCCACCAGGACCCTATCCTCAAGCCAATCCCAACTCAAGGGCATCCGACACAGTTGCCCGTAAAGAAACTTGAAAGGCGCCATCTTAATGATGCTTTGGTAACTGTTGTTGTAAGCGAACTCTACTAGTGGCAAGAATTCCTCCCAACGCTTTTGTTGGTCCATCACATACATGCACAACATGTCTTCCAAGGTTTGGTTCGTTCGTTCAGTCTGTTCGTCAGTCTCTGGGTGATACGCAGTACTAAAGTTAAGTTGGGTTCCCAAGGCCTCTTGGAAACTCGTCCAAAATCATCCAGTAAACACCAATCCTCGATCGGATATAATCCTCTTAGGCACGCCATGCAGCCTCACAATCTCACTGATGAAATCTCTAGCTATGTCAGGTGCCTGATATGTCGTATGCACAGGAATAAAGTGAGCACTCTTCGTTAGAGTGTCTACTACTACAAAAATCGAGTCATGTCTCCTTGTCGTCAATGGAAATCCAACAATAAAATCCATTGAAATAACCTCCCATTTCGATTCCGGAATGGCATGTGGTTAAAGTAATCATGTTGGGTGTCTATGTTCAACCTTTATTTGTTGGCACTCCAGATATCTGGCCACATAGTTGACTATGTCGACCTTCATTCCCTTTCAGAAGAATAAGGGTTTAAGGTCTGCCCTCATCTTCGTGACTCTCGAGTGAGACATGTAAACTGCTCTATGAGCCTCGCTCAAGATCAACATCCTCAACTCGTCGTTTGGTGATACATAAATCTGACTTCTAAACCTCAGTAACCCATCACTATCAAATGAAAATCCCTCATATCATGGTACCATCATGGTGTTTTGTCCGATAAAACTCTCAACCTCCTTGTACCAGTCATCATCATGCTGTAAAGTGAGAATATTCTCACGTAGATTCATCTGAAGAGGTTTTACCAAAAAGATGCATGGTCTCTGACTCAAAGCATCCGCCACTTGGGTCACTATTCCTTTTATGTAAGAAATCTCAAAGTTGTACTCGCTAAGCAATTCCGACCAACACCGTTTTCATGCGTTTAGGTCGCTTTGCGTAAAAATGTGTTGTAGTCCACAATGGTCAGTCTTTAATTCAAATTTTTATCCAACAAGGTAGTGTCTCCAAACCTTTAAGGCATATATGATGGCTAATAACTCCAAATCGTGCGTCGCGTAGTTCTCCTCATGCCTTCTCAGTTTCCTCGAAATGTAAGCAATCACTCTTCTGTCTTGCATCAAGACTCCGCATAAACCTTCCTTGGATGCATCTGTGCATACCAAGAAGTCCGTGTCCATGTCAGGGACCTTTAGTATCGGTGTTTTCGTCAACAACTCTTTAAGCTTCTGAAATTATTCTGCATTTCTCGGTCCAAACAAACTTCTTGTTTTTCTTCTGAAATTTCGTGATCATATTTGCTATATTATAAAATCCCTTGAAAAACCATCATTAGTATCCTACTAAACCCATAAATCTATGCACTTCTGTGACATTCATCAGTGCAGGCCATTCCATAATAGCCTCGACCTTGGATGGATCCATGGTGATACCTTCGTCAGAGATGGCATGTCCTAAGTAGTGAATCTCCGATTGATAAAAAGAGCATTTGGACAATTTCCCATACAGTTTGTGCTCTCGCAGACACTGTAGTACCAAGTGCAAGTGCTCATCATGCTCCTCTGTTGTATGAGAGTAAATAAAAATATTGTCAATGAACACTTGGATGAACTTGTTCGAGTACTCGCGGAACACCCCGTTCATCAAACTCATAAATACTCCTGGGGTGTTTGTCAGTCCAAATGGTAAAACAGTAAACTCGTAATGTCAAAACCTCATCTTAAGAGCGGTCTTAGGGACGTCATCCTCCTTGATCTGTAACTGGTGATACCCTAATCGCAAATCGATCTTGGAGAAAACTGTTGCAGTCTTCATTTGATCGAACAGATCATCAATTCTCGGCAAGGAATACTGATTCTTGATCGTGGCCTTGTTCAGTTGATGGTAGTCGATGAAAATCCTCCATGATTTTTCCTTTTTACATATGAAAATAACCGGTGCACCCCAAGGTGACACACTAGGACATATCAATCCCAGGTCCAACAACTCCTTCAATTGCATTTTCAACTCTTGTAACTCCGGGGTGGACATCCGATAAGGCATTCTTGCTATCGGTTCAGTCCCTGATTTTAGGTCTATGGGAAACTCCAATTCCCTCTCCAGTGACATCCTAGGTAACTCCTCCGAAAACACGTCCGCAAACTCTCTCACCACCAGAAGGTGTTCTAGACCTTCTGCCACTCCCTTCTCGTTTAGCGCAAGAATCACATAAAGCTTGCACCCCTTGCGCATACTCTTCCATAAATGTAAGGAAGAGACGAACCTCAAGGAAACTCCCTGGTTCTGTCCTACAATCACACATCTCTGTCCTTCGTCATCAACCAGGCTCAACCGTTTCATCTTACAATTGAGTATCACCTCATGTGATTCTAACCAATCCATACCAATCACGACATCATAAGATCCTAGTATCATGACGTACAAGTTGGACCTCGTGACAAACTCTCCCAGGTTAAGGCCACAACTCGTAACCTTTCCTCCAACCTTCTGTTTGGCTCCCAATGCCATCTCTACAAATCTAAACTCATCATGTTCGACTGCCTTTACCTTAATCCTTTTTATCACTGCACCAGAAATGAAACTCTCGATAGCACCGAGATCTATCAAAATACTAAGAGTCTGTTCAATGATAGTACCTATCATCTCGAGCCCAATAGACTAATTCTCTGCATGGCGGTTATTCACCGCTACATGAATCCGATGGGCCTTTCCCATATCTCCCACTGTAGTGGGTTCGACTGATCCGACCTCTCTGGTCCTCTCCACAGGACAATCTCACTGGTAGTGTGGCTCCCCACATGTCCAACACCCCTTCTTTGGCCCAGTAGTCCTGGTACCCAAAGTAGAAGATGATGGCCCACCGTCTTGGAACCCTCACCTGTTCTGCTGAACAGGCCTAAACTACTGCTGCTGTTGGCGACGCTACTGCTGACGTTGTGGTCCCCGATAAGGCATCTGCTACTGAGGCGGTGGTCATCGGGGTGTGGTGAAAGTGGATCCCCTCTGGAAGCCACGATATCCCGACGTATGTCTCTCTAGTGTCTGGTGCTGCCATGTTCCAGATGAAACCTGCCTTGTTGGTCTCGCTGGAGTCTTGGTCTGACCCCCACTAATAATCTCCTCCTCTGCTATGAGGGCCTTCTGGATGGCATCGTGCAAGGTTTGAGGCATAAAAATCCTAACCTTTGTACGCAGGCTGCCATTAAGGCCAAACATGAACCTGTTGACCTTAAGTTTCTCCGTGTTAGTATGTGGAGCATACTGGAGCAGCTCCATAAAACGTGCCTCGTACAGGGGCACCGTATGACCTCCCTGTCGTAAGGTGTTGAACTCATTGAGCTGATGCTCAATGAATTCCTATGAAAGGTACCTCTCTTGGAACCGTTCCTCGAACAGTTCCATGACACATCTTCGATGGCTATGTTCAGCTACAGTAGGAGCATCTTCCACCATAGAAGAGCGTTCCCCTTCAGTTGAAAGACCTCCATGCAAACCTTCATGTTGGAGGTATAATCGCGAAGTGCGAAGCACATTGCCATGTTCTCCAACCATGCCTCGACAGCTGTGTCATCTGGGGCACCAAAGAACTCGAGAAATTTGACCTTCTCGAGTTCACGGTGAATGCTACCAGTAACGGCCGGTACATGCGGCAGAACCTCAGCGGGTGTCAGCGCCCTGGCCTCATCTATGTCCAAATGGCTGACCAGTGCCTCGAACATGCATTGAAAGGATCTCATCATCCCGACTACATCGCCAACTACTATCTTCTCCTGTCCGAGAACCCGCTCGTCTCCCTGGGGTTAGACCCCTCTGGCGTGGATGCCTCCTCCCCTAGCACCCCATCGTCTACCTCTGTAGCGCCCTCCAACCATGATTACCTGCACGCACACAATCAACTCGATTAGCAACAGTATAATCAAATCATGTCAATGAAATCCGTAGCATTCCCAAGTCACGGGTCGAACCCGCTCTGATACCATATGTAATGTTCCTCCTCATTACAAAGATAACTTCTTATAACAAGTGCAAATTTTTTTTTTGTGTGTGAGTGTGTACAAGGGTAACAAGACATTATACTCTGCGTCGTCGCATGACGACGAATCATGACGCATACAACTGCGATATCAAAATAAAGATCTAAGACACACAACGACATCTGCCAGTAATGAAAAACAATCAATCGACAATAAAAAGACTGACTACCCATCCATCCTATCCTGCAATGGTTAGGACCTCCAAGACACATAAGCAACGCTCAAGCCCAGGTTCCCATCGATTTTAACCATTTAAGGTCTCAGGGTTGGCGACTGTTCTGAGGAACATGGAGGTGTCTACATCCCTCCTGATGCAAGCAGACCAATGCCTACTAAGCTAATGACAAGACAAATCATCAATATCACAATTAACAAAGCTATCTCATTAAGGCAACTTTTAAGGGTGAATTCTTGTTAACTCATTATATTACTCACTACTATTATCATATTGCATTAGAAGTGTATTTTTAATCAATCACAAGATATCGAGAGTTAATATAATAAGGCATTTATTATGACAATAATACAACCTTTAATATAACAACTAACCTGGTTATCACATTAAGGCGGAAGCATTAGCGAGACATTAATAACTCCTCAACTCATTAAATTACTCACCTCTTAAAAGGCATTAATAAGCTACTATTCTCCGTTCTTATACCAATTTAATGAGATACTAAATTCCAAAGGTAAATCTAGCCACAATCCCTTTCTATTATTATTATAATACATCCCAAGGGTCTTGAACATTCCCCTCTTCTTAGTAATAGGTTATACTTAAAAGAAACCAATTTACATAAATGCTTGTAAGTTGCCAAGAGATAAATCTAAGGGAACTCTATAACATCATTCCTTATTGTAAGGTTAGCATCCAAGTAGGTCTTAATTCTGTAGTGTGCAATATCAGATTATTAAAAAAATCAATATGATGCTAAGTGAACAAGGATTAAATGAAGGTGAGTAACAACTTCTTCTCACCCACTCTCTCTATATGTCCAAGTGTTACAAATTTAGATTTGGCCATTAAATAAACAATATCCCCACTATATTAAGACACTACTCAAATGATATTTAACCATATCCCAAAAGTATTAGAATGAGATGCAATTAGTATTGATCAATCCTCAAATTATATTAAACAATGTTCAATTTAGATTAGAACAAGACCCATTACGACAATACCCACTAATGAATTATAAAAACCATGCACCATTTCATTAACCCAAACCCACGAATAATTTATAATAAAAAAAAATTTCTTCTTAGCCTAATTACAAACTAACTAGATTTAAATGAAAGGGAAAGGAACTACATTAATTTAATAGAGAACATTCAACCATTAAAATGAAATATCATAATTCAATGAGCCTTAAATAATCGATAAATTCAACTAAGGATTTAATTAACATTATCCTCATCTGTAATTAAATTATCCATTCTTAATGATCGATAAAACAACTCTACATTTTAACACACAACAATGTCCATCTGCATTAGTTGAAATCAACGAAAGTTTAAGGAGGGAGAACTTCATTTGCCAGGGACGAAGGTTACCAGAGACGAAATTACAAAACAATACAAAACGAAAATGCCCGACACCCATTGCAAAGCGAATTCTCTGAACTAATTTTACAAAAATGGAAATGCCAATACACTCATTGCCAGAACGCATTCTCAGAACTAAATTTTACAAAAATGGAATGCCAATACACTCATTGCCAGAACGACTTCTCAGAAAAAATTTTACAAAACGAAAATGCCAATACACTTATTTCCAGAACGAATTCTCATAACTAAATTTTACAAAAACGGAATGCCAATACACTCGTAGCCATATTTAAAAATGCACCCAGTCAGATATAAATGCCCACAGTCATATATAAATGATCACATTAAAACATAATGCCCATAGTCATATATAAAAATGCCCACCGTAATTTATAAATACCTACAACAATACAAAATGCCCACAGTAATATATAAACATCCCCATTGTTACAAAACGCCGATAGCCATATATAAAAATGCCCACCATAATTTATAAACACCTACAGCAATACAAAATTCCCACAGTAATATATAAACACCCCCATTATTACAAAACGCCCATAGCCATATATAAAAACGCCCACAGTCAGATATAAATGCCCACTGTAATTTATGAACACCTAAAGAACACCAATAAGAAATTGCAGCCAATAGTAAAAGAATGCCAGAGCCAAGGATAACTCATCGAAAGGATTGTGGGGTTATAACAGTCTAGGCACAGAAAAAAACAAGAAGGAAACGAGATGATCCAAAATTCAACACATCAATCATCATCATAAGGATTCATATACAACTTTAAACAATTTTCCTTTTATTATTAAACAAACAAATGCACTTGCGTACCTATGATCGGTGGCGAATAACCCGAAGACACTATACCGCACTTGAGCTATGTGTCGCTCCCGCTCGCTGATCATCGAGACATCACCGGTACCTCCCAACCAACGCTAGGGGTACTCTTCTTCCCCCTTATCCCCCCGAGCCACAAAGGGGCCACACACTATCCAGATGGTACGTATAGCTCCCAGATCTCCTCGCAAGGCCGAGCTACCACTCCTATCCAAGCTGGGAAATCCCAACTCCCCACAAGTAATCAGTGAAGTCACAAATCCGGTAGCGTAACATTACGCTAACAGACAATCCCCCCTTTCTTTTATAGAGTTTTAGAACTTCCATCTTTTTCCTAAATCTCATTTAATTTAATTTTTGAATAATAACTTCTAAAAAGTCTCCTTCGTACAAGTGTCATCCATCCCCCACGTTTCTCCATTAACTATTTTCTTTAATTTATTAAATTGTCTTAATTCCCTCACCCACTTAGAGTTACTCCTATTTTTACTCCTAGGTGTCCCTAGATTCCCTTACAGGTTTTAAATACTTTCCCTAAAATGAGGTTGCTAATTTAGTTCAATTTAGAAGGTTCTTTATTGCAGATTCTTTACTAAGTTGACCTTGCTTTTTACCATAAGTTCCCTATTTCCTTTATTATGTTTCCTCCATTCCTTAGTTTCCTAATTTTTATTATTCCCTTCTTTCCCCTTTTCATTAGAGCCAAAAATGGAAGTTGCACAAATTAACCTTTTTTCCTTTTTATTAATGATTTAGTATCTTTTACACTTTCACAAGTTAAACAATTAAATTCTTCTTTAGAATTTTAAATCCATGGATTTTAATTAAATTCTTACTATCTTCATTTTATCCCAAATTTTTTATGAAGACTAAAAACTAGTACTTAAGTGGTTTTTAGTTTAATTTTTATTTATTTTTTAACTTTTATAAGGTAATTTTTCTTAAGGTTAGACAAAATTTTACCCCTAGAGAAGTTTTAGACTTAGGACTTAGATTCTGAACTGGGCAACATTTAATTAGGGAAGTTGTTCAATAATTTCTTAATGTGTTAAATGTCATAGGGCCATCTAGGTTTGTTCCTTCATCATCATCAACGCAACGTGCCCTTCAGGACGCACTACGTGTTCCAAGGGCGCCACTCGCCTCTAGTGTTTCTTTTGCGCAACGTGCCCTTCAGGATGCACCACATGCTCCAAGGGTGCCACTTGCCTCTTGTGTTTCTTTTGCATGACGTGCCCTTCAAGATGCACCACGTTCTCCAAGGGTGCCACTCACCTCTTGACTGATTGGTAGACATCAATAACCCTTGGAGTCAACAATCCACCAGGTGAACTTGTGGGAGACTAAAGGCTTCTAAGGAATAAGGCCCCGCCTTATTGCGCGCCCCTTAGAATCATCGTGAGAAACTGTTGCAGTCTTCCCTCGTGACATCGTGGGTCCTATCGAACTAGGTAATTGTTAACCTACAGTTCGAGCCATGACGGGAGTGCTAGTAGGCTGTGGCAGGGCTGCTATCCACACCTCTCCCTCACCCTCTCTGGTAATCGTGTGTGTGGCCCCTTTACTCCATATGTGATTCTGGTTGACAAGATATCGTCATCGTGCATCATCAACATTCATGTCAGAACATGTCCACATCATATCGTCAAATCAAATGTAATAGCACAGTAAATAAATCAACCCAAATAGCCCACTCCCTAACTCAATCTGAAGTCCAAGGAGTTCCATCGATGCCTCGGCATCCTCAAGGTCCAAAACCATGCACACTAAGTAAAACCGAGTCAATAGCACCTGCCTATGTCAATGTAGTAAAACATCATGTCATCTATAATAACACATCATAATCAGGTTCAAATGTTTTAATATCATAATAGTCTGAATCACTTGAGAGCAAGTGTGTTAAGCCCTAATATTGTCTCATTACCCCTTAATTGGGGCATATTAGATTAGTAATGTTATTTTATTTATGTCGGCTTTAGGCCATTAGTTGTAAATTAGATTAGTAATTTTATTTTATTTATGTTGGCTTTAGTCCATTAGTTGTAATTATACCTCCTAGTCTCGTATATATACCAAGGAGACATTTTCATTTTGAATCATCTTGTAATTGAACATTTAAGTGGGGTAAAAGGAGGTTGCCCCCTCGAAGAGGCTTATTATCTGAAATTATCTCTTTTTCAAAGCGTTGAGTACTTTTCCTGAGTTTTTTCTATGCTATATTGATGTTTGGTTCTTAACATATGGTATCAGAGCTCAAGGTCTTGGGGTTTCGCTGCTACATCTGAGACACTGTGGAATTTTCGCTATAAATGTTTTTCTAAAACGTTTCAGAAGGAAATTCTTGGAGGGTATTTAGAAGACAGATCAAGGTACGTTGGGTTAAAAATTCATCTCGTGAGGCCTTATACTTTCGGAGATACATCTTGTACAAGATCGGGTTCTGGAATCATCCTGAAATGAGTCATTGTGGAATTTTCGCTATAAAAAAATTTCTGTGATGTTTCATACCTTGAAATCTAGAGGCCATTTACAAAAATTATAATTGTAGCTGTGGTAAAAATTTCAACTTCTGGGTCATCTTAAATTTGTAGATACACCCTGTGTAAGATAGGGTATTTCACTAGTCCTATTGACTAGTCGCAAGAAGGTGTTCCGGGTAAAACAATCATAATTTCTTCCTAGAGTATCCAAATTACATGGGACTAGTTGCATTGGATCGTGGACGGTCTGTAGTATTTTGGGTGCGAGTTTCAGAATTTTATATCAATTATTTTGTATGGGGCATACTATACAAGTGAGATCTCCTGGAAAGGACAAAAATCGGCAAGTTGTGGGGAAGTTACCATAAATTCCACTTGGCACATCCAATTTTGATCAGACCTATGGCATTACAAAGAAGACATATTAGAGAAATACTTAAAGGAAAGTTTCACACCCAGAAGGGATGAAAATTGGGAGATACAATAGAAGAAATATTGTCTAGCAGAACCACCTCAAAATCAAGGTTCAAAAGTGATACTCGACCAACATGCCACCC
>ML820239.1:29583-41539 GCA_009831015.1 Picea engelmannii
CCATACGCTCTCGTCTGAGATAGACAGAGGCATTTATAGTAGTAGTTGCAGGTAGATAGAATTGAATTCTTAGATTAGATAGTTCTCGAAGGAAGAGGGAAAACCGAATATAGACACCCTCATTTGTATCATTGTAACAATTAGCAACAGGGAAAAAAGGAGAGTCTAGAGCATAGGAGAATAGCAGAGAGTTGTAGAAAAACACCCATGTACAGATCTTGAATTAATAGAAGAAGTTGATTCAGATTCATGGTTGTTGTGTTATTCTCTGTGTATGTGTGTTGAATGCTCTATGAGAATTACTTCCTGTTATTCACTTGTTATTATGTGTGTGTATAATTTCATGTGTCGATATTGAAATCGGAGAGGAAGTGAGGTGAGTTACAATTGTTTCTCTTTGAGCAAGGATTCTTGCAAGGAGTGAAGTTGAGTTGTCCGCAAGGAGTGCATTGACAGAAGGCTCGAGAGTTAAACTCTTGTTCTCAAACACTCAGAAGTGAAAGTGGGTTGTTAAATCCGTGCAAGAAGTGCACAGGCTAAGAAGAGTCTTAGTCATGAAACTGAGCAGAAGTTTTGAAGGACTACTGCTACAGGCATACGCAGAGTCAAGGAAGTCTGAACAGTTGAAGTGTTCACAGGCCTGCCGCAAGGAGTGCGTGCAGAGAACCTTGTCGAGGTTGGATTCATTTTAGCAAAGCTCAGGAAGGATAGGCCTCTGAGTCACTGAAGACTAGTGTAAACAAGTGTGACTTGAAGCCTGGGAGAAACGTCGCAGGTTGGTGAAGAGGCGAAGGAATCTCATGGAGAGATACTCCTTTTCATTTTGTGGATTAACCAAGGAAGAACGGATGGTCAAAATCTTCTGAAGAGATTTCATGAAGTTTCGAGGACTGTTAGATCTTGTATAGGTACAAGGAGGTTATGTCGAAAATATTCCAAGGGTTTGAAGCTCAGGAGAGACAGAATCGTCAATTCAGAGTCACCAGAGTCATAGGATCTACACGTGGTATCGTGTATCAGGGACTCGGGAGTTGAAGACCTGAATGTTGTGTAGCAAGAGCAGCAATATCGCGAGACGCAATATCCTTACAATATCAGAGTCGTTCGTTGAGGAGGACGCATGTCAGGAGATTCTCATCTCGTAGACTCGGGCATTGGAGGACCGAAGGGGAAACCCTTTATCTTCACAAGTAGAGAGGTGGTGAGAGGATCGTAGCCTTCCATTTGAGGGGACAGGTGGCAGAGATCAAGAGATCTCGCGAACTCGGGAGTTCACAGGGTAAAGGCCAAGTATTGGGTGTGCAAAGTCGCGAGACGCGAGGATGCGAGGCGACGAAGGAGTGATAAGATCGTAGCCGTCCATCTGAGGAGGACAGGTGGAGAGAGATTGAAGGATCTCGCGAACTCGGGAGTTCACAGGTTGAGATTCCAAACATTGACTACTCAAAGTCACGAGATCGTGAGGTGGCGAGAGAAGGACAGTCGTTGGATCCGGAACACAGGAGGACCGTTGGATCTACGTGACGGATCGTGTCTCGGGATCTCGCAAGAAAAGGTCCGAGAATTTGGCCACGAGGATCGCGAGGTTGCGAGATAGAAATATCCCGATAGCTGGAGCAGTGTGGGCCATAGCGGAGCCTGAGTCGAATACATGTGGCACAAAGGATTCGCGAGTCATGAAGTGCCGAGGAGTTGAGACTTGTGTGGATGCCAAGTCGCGAAGTGCCAAGGAGCCGAGACTCATGTGGACGCCAAGTCACGAAGTGTCGAGGAGCCGATATTTTTGTGGACGCGTGGCAGAGCATAAGGTGGGACCGCATATCTCGGGGACTCACGGAATAGGAGGGTGAAAACTTGACGGTTCAACCGGCGAGGTCGCGAGGTCACGAGGTTACAAAGTTGTGAGAGACGCTAATATTAAGCCTAGCCCATGATTGCATGTGGAAGGAGCTATACCCATATCGCCAGATCGGGTATCGCAAGATTTGAAGGGAAGAGTTGGAGGTTTTAAGTCCCGATCTCACGAGATAGCGAGATTTAGCTGATATCCCGGTAGTAAAGTGGAAACCTCGGAGGAAGATTACTGTGGGTGAAGATTTCCCAATAGGGAAATAGAATAACCTTCGAGTTCTTCAGGCTGAAAGACGAAGGTCCTATGAGATCAGACGTGCCTGGGTGGCGTGCCCCTGCGTCAAATGATGTACAAAGAAGTATTTTAGTATAGCTTAAGTGATATAAAGATGAAGTAATTGGTACAAATTATAGAGAAGCAATTCAATAATAAAAGAACATCAGTGAGGTCCAAGGCCATTCAAATAGATGATTTATAAATGAATGTTGTTACTTGAAGTGAAGATCCTAATAATTGGAAAGTGGTGGGGGACTTAATGAGTAAGAAATATAATGGAATCAAAGTACTAATGAAGAAGCTCAATATCCTAGACATTAAACATGTACAAACTCCTAATCTACAATCTATCTATGATGAGAACAATCATATCTATAAATAAATTCTTCAAATACAATGCACCATGGAGATATTATAGGAGGAAAAAAATTCTTTGAATGAACAACTTTAGAATGCCTTAGAATTATCTAAAGAGCCTAAAGTACTAGTGATACATTTAGATGTTGATAAAGGTTAGGCTAAGGTTATGTCATATTTGAGTGTGAAGGAAGTAGAGGTTAATTCACTCAACTATAAGCTCAAATTTAGTCCATACAAATTTATAGAGTTACAAGAACAGACCAACAGTATGGAGGTACTCTTACAACAAATTGGTACCGAAAAGGAGAGGGCTAAGAGAGAGTTAGAGAAGATGAGACTAAAGGTTATTGGAAAACCAATGATGAAAGGAGCAAAACATTTTCTTTGGGACTAGATAACATCATTGGTTTTTAATAATTGGGATAATTTTAAGTTAAATAAAAAAGAATATGAGTTGATTATTGAAGTTTGTAAAGAAATAAATATTATAGACACATAATTGTTAGATAAGCCAAAGGTGGATGAGGAGTTGATTGAGTTCTTCAATAGAAGGTATACATAGTAGCTCAAGATTTTAAATAGAGAGGATAGAAACAACCTTGTACTGGAGGCAAAGAAACTTTTCACTAAAAGGAAACTCATACAGGCCATCGAGTGCAAAGTGCATGAATTGGTTAGAGAAATATCATCATTTAGGAATATTTTCAAAGAAGTGATTATTTTTTCAGTTTCCTAATTTGTGGGATGGTTTTGGAGACCTGTATCCATAGATTAATTACCAAAACCTTTTGGATAACAAAATAAATGATGATAGTAGCTTCAAAAATATGGAACGATATTTAAAGGGACATTATGTAATGGATATGATGCCATGATATTTTATATTATTATGCACTGTCAAAATAATTGTGAAGGGTCTTCCTCCACCATATTATGAAAGGTTCACAAATTTGGATGAAATAATAAGAAACCTAAAACAACTGGAATATCTTATGGGTAATTTCTAAATAAAGATGTGAAAACATCTTAAATTATAAATCCTGAGACAATGTAAAATAGGTTAGACAAGTGGCACACGTCCAACACCTCCTTAGTTGATTTTGTTTGTAAATAATTTTTGTTCAAATAAATCAACCAATCAAGAATAGAGAAGCAATATCAATACAACGTTAGGTAGTTTAAATAAATGGGTAGTGGTTTTCATGCAAAGGAAAGAGATATAAATAATCCACAATGATCATTAGCTCATTTTTTATTAGGATACAGAGAGAGGAAGAGTGTATCAACATCAATTTCAATAGATCAATCCATCTCAAGAAGATAGACATATTATGAGAAGGAAACCATGAGGCTTATGGGGATTCAATTATTTTCTATTGTACCAGTCTATAACTCCCATATTTTCTTATTCTACATTCTAACATATCTATCTTCCATCTCTCTAATGTACTCTGATACATATCAAAAAAATGTTTCAACATCATTATGGATCCATATGTGTTATAAATATGCGTGGATGCATCAATGGATGAGATTGATTCCAGTTTGTGGCCACTCCTGTTCATTTTCTTGTTTGAAATATTCATAATAATGCATATTCTTTGTTTCTTGGTTGTATCAAGAAATGTGTTGTTTGATTGTATGTAATTTTAATTAGAATGCATAAATTGGTATAACTGTTCAATTCTTTAATGCTTAGTACATTTTTCTTCAACTAAATCCTTATAAGAATTATGTGAATTGGGTACCTTACATGCGCATTCCCCTTTCCACATAGTCACCTTCTCTTTTACCATCGAAATTTCAATATACAGAGGATAAATAAACCCTATCAGTTCAATGCTTGACCTATTCATCCTATTTGGAAGGTGAATGATATGTGAAAAGGAAAAATTATGCATATCACCCTTCATAAATAAAGGTATCCTTAAAAAAAAAAATTGAGTTTTGGTTGGAAGGATCCTTAACATCATTGTTTTAACAACCAAGAAGATATCAAGGACTAACATGATGTAATAAATCCACCCCACCATACAAATATGGACATAAGGATTAGTGCATTGCTAAAAAAACAAATACTTTTTCTATCATGAGAAATATTATTAAACTTATTTCTTATATACTATGTATAAAGACATGGGAGCCCAATTTTTGGGTCTCCTTGGGGTAATAAGTGTTGGTATAATCCTATATTGTCCTCCTACATTCTCCATGTCCTCATCCCTTAAATTTAAATAGTTCTTTTTGATGAGATACTCCTATGATCAAGTATAGATATTCCACCTCAATATTGATGGTTTCATTAGATTTGGGATGGTAAAGAACTTGAGAAAGCAACATTAACAAAGGGAATTCATTTCCTTTTGATCTTCAAATATATTATTATCAATATCCTTGTCCTCTTTCCATCCATAGAATAGCCATATAAATTAGAAAGAATAAATTTGGCATTTTAAATTTTTCTTTCAGCGTGAAAGGGTCATTTTTTGGCACTTTCATGGGGGTACAAGTGCCTCTCTTTGAGTATAAATGCATGTAAATGCACCTTTCATGAAGGTAAGGTGCATGTATGAACTTATAAAATTGGCCAACATGAAGGGAAAACATGTGTGTGCAATCCCTCATTTAGAAAGGGTCCCCCATAGCTAAATTTTCAAGATAATTAGAAATGGAAAAGCTCAATTAAAAGAGCATGGGATGGTGAGTTACCTATATCTAACGAAATTGAATTCTAATGGCGGTAAATATCCCAATAGTTTCCTCAATTTTGAAGGGTTTTTGAGCTACAAAACAATGGTTTTGTTAACATGACATGATAACTTGGTAAAAAGTCAAAATTTTCACCTATATATAAATTTCTTACCTTGTTTTCTATAGTTTAAATTGCCTATTTTTTCATTTTTGTCATTTTTTTATCAGATATAATACCTTAAAAAATTGCTTTAGATTTCTCTTGCATTTTTTTCATTTGCGAAAAAGTTATAAGTTAACTTATTGGAATTCTCCATCAAATTAATCAATAATGACATATTTTGGCAGGTAATGGTTTTGAAACTTACATATAGGTGAGTATTTCCACCTTACATTTTTCATTATCAATTTCCTATTTCATTTTATCCTTAGGATTGGGCCCACTAAGTTGTGACAAGAAGCCTACTTGTCATTGTAAAAGTGTCATGATTTTCCCTAGTGAGAGCCTCATTTTCCATTTTGGTTTCCATGATAAAGATTTTCATAGGCTTAGGAGCCAAGTTATCCCTGCCATGAATTTCTGTGTAAGATGCATGACTTTTGTTCAATATATTTTTGGCCATGACCCACGGGGCTCCCGTTTTAATGTTTAAAGTTTCATTGTTACATTGCATACCTCTTTGTGCACTTTTGAGCCCAATTCTCATTTTATTTTTCCATATGATGCTCATTACTCATGCACTATTTTTAGCTAGTCACATTTTTCTTTATTTATTTTGCATTCTACAACCCTATATCCCTCGAGGAAACATCTCAATGAGTTTCCATATCCTATTCATACTTTTGTACTTTTGCATAGGCTTTTCCATGGTCTTGGAAGTAGATTTATTTTCATGCAACACTCATTTCCTCCACTATATTCTAACATTCATTTACTCCTTTTTAGGATTTTATAACATAAAAAGACAAAAATATCAAATATGATCAAATAAAGAGGGGGTAAGTAGTAAAGATACTTTATGTATTCTCAGTTGTATTGAGTTATGTCACCCTTGAACAAAGCACCAAGTTTTCTTTGTCTACTCATTAAGTTGTGTTTTAGTGTGGACTTAGGAAGTTGTTGACCTAAAATATTCTTTAAGATATTTAAGATAACATGATGAGGATAAATCCCTCTACTTTTTTAAAGAGGTGGTACTCCTCTATAAATATTTCATACTTAATAAAAAAAACGTTATGAAAGACTAAGTTTTTAGAATATAAATATTCACATAAAAAGGACGCCTGAGAAAGGACTAGGCTCATTTAGGAAATGAGTATTCAAAATATTATGCAAGATTGCAAACCATAAAGATTAGGAATGTAAAAATATATATCATTTCCATCAAATCATGATCAAAATAACACACCATTGGAAAAGACGAAAAACACATCCTGCATTCATAGATAACTTGACATGATTACCCCATTAGACTAAAAAATTTATTTTGATGGACAATACATTTGAAACCTCATGCTTCAAAATCAAAGTCTAAGAAATCACTAATGCAATTACCCGAATAGTTATTTGTGGATCCTCACAAAAACATACAAATGTTTGTATTGAAAATAATAATGTGTGAAATGTTTATGAAAAGCAAAGACCATTCATCTTTTAGATACGACTAGGATTGGCCTCTCGTGGAACATGAAATTAAAGAAATACCTAGAATATAAAAATGGAAAATAGTTAGCGGTCGGTCTTTGGTTTTCATAGATTCTTAAAAAAGAAAGGTTGGGTGACTACCAACTGAGGAAAATAAATAATGTGATTACTTGATTTACTATGCTAGATGGAGGAGCCTCTCTATTTTCTTGTTGGAGTGATTTTTGTAGATTTTCTGGTTGTAGGTTTTGTGGTAAATGTAACAAAATTTGGATGATCTATATTAGTTCTCTTTATCAATGTTTTATTTAACCATAATTTGATATACTCCTACATGGAAGAAATCATTGTCTCATGTTTAATCGTTCCATTGAATAATTATTTTTGAACATCTGTAATATAAAAACTAATTTGGTGCAATGTGTATTCAACATATTTGATCTTGTTTACATAGTGAATCAACCACTTGTATACGTCCACTTATGAGTATTCAATTATTTCATTGAACTCATTTTCCCATGAAACTTTTAAGGTATCCAAATGTTATTGTAACTAATTCTTAGAGAGTACAATTGAATCCATTATCAAATTTTGGCCCTTCGACTCTGATGTCAAATCAACAAGTTTTTGAAATAAATCACCCCTCTTGACATTTATACTATCAAATTACTCGAATAATTGTTTTAAACATTCAATTCTTTTTGGCTATCCAACATTAATATGCCTTAATCTAATTTTTTTATGGGAGATTTAGTTATATCCTTTGCATGTCATTCAAATTAGATATTTTAGTAGAGAATGTTCTAACAACTTCCTAGTTGTTCATCATTATCTAGGTCCTTTTGGAGGTATCATTTGAAATTTATAATCCTTGAAGAATTTATAGTAGAAATAGTACATAGCTTCCATATCTCAAAGATCAAGGGAATTATGTTTATGATATTCTCTCCAATGTATTGTCTAATGGATATCAATAACATTGAAGCACCCCTTATCATGGAGTAAAATTTTGGAGTGTTTTCCAAAGTATTTATAGGTTGGGTAGTGGAAATTGGTTCGATGAATAGAGACTTCAATAGTAAGGAATTCTTGAATTCTCTTATTTTTATTTTTTTCTCTCAATATTTGGATTTCTATTCCAATTTCATCAATTGAGGAATTGAGTGCTTCTCTAGTTTCTTTGTGAAATTCCTCTATCTTTGAGGGTTTTATCCCATGTAAATCAATCTCATAGTTCCCTTTCTTAGAAACCATTTGATTTTTCAGATTAAGTTTTTCAATCAACAATATCTGATATTGTCTATTGAAATCCATATGGTACAATGTAACAGAATACTCTTCAAAAATTAAAGTCTCTTGAAAATCCATATCTTGAGTTATTTCTCTGTTTTCTAGTAATCTTTGCGTCGAAAAATCAAGATCTTTTTCTTCTAAATCCACTTCCATGTCTTTGGGTTCATGAACTAGAATTTATCCCTTTGAGTCACGTCTCTTTTCCTTCTAAGTGTTATAGGGGTAGCATGGGTTTTCCCAATGTTTCATTTTTGGCAGTTTTCATCTCTTCCATCACGAGAATTTCCCAAATAGGAATTATTTCCAGGCCAAGACCACTTTCATGTGTTTGGTTTTTTGTCTACGAACTCATCTATGATAGATTTGTTGAATCGGGGTTAGGGTTAACACTTCTTGTTGTTTTACCCTTCTGTTTATGCTGGTAATTAGTGTTGACCAAGGTGTCAAGATCAACATGAAATTTGTAAAGGATGGATTCCATGTTGTTTTGATTATCCCCGGCTCCTTATTTAAATTGAGTGTTATTAACAAAGGATGATCCATAGTTGACTGCAGACATATGTGTTTTAAAAAAATCACTAAGGTCAAATCCTTGAATTTGAAGGACTTCTCTTACTTTGAAATTATCAAAATTCTTAGTAAATTCATCCATATGGGAAATGTCTTTTAGCATGACTTCCCCAATTTTCCAAGGAAAATGAATGAACTATTTTTTCTTTTCTCATTAAATAAGTGTGGCCAAAAATTGTATTGTTTACAAACTTCAATAGCAAAGAATTTATCTAAAACACAGAAAGGGAGTAAGGAGGGTTTCTCCCCAAAACCGAAAAATCTTATGAAACTTAAATCGTCCAAATTTTCAAAAACCCTTTTTCCTTTGAAAAATGAAGTAGCTTCAATGAAAAATATTGATGTGTTGGGAACATAGTCTATATTATTGAAAGTATTCAAGAAAGGATTATGAACTTCATAAAGATTATATGGAGATTTTTGTTTCCACAATGCATGATACCAAAATTGCACAGGGGTCTTTTCCAAAGTCAACACTCCTTTTGAGAGGAAAATATTTGAAGATATCGAAATATGCTATTGCAAAATTCAAGTAGGAACTCATGAAGAATTTCTTGTGTTTTCGAGAATTTATGAGCTGAAAATAAACTTGACTCAAAATAATCCAAACCTAGTTAAATAAAACGTTATCTTGGATAGAGAGGTGCAAGACACATAGTAGATATATTAAGACAATAGTTATAGAATCCTTCCCAATAATTCAAGTGAATAACTAGGCAAACTCTTTATAATGGTATTTCAAAGAACATATCTCTATACAAGTGGAATTTCCATAGTATTATGATGGCTTTAATATAAAACTATCCAACATTTTTGTCTCTCCATGGTTGGCCTTTATAAAGGTGTCTGCATGTGAACTTTTGAATTTTTTAGTAGGCTTAGGGAGCCCAATTATCCTTCTAAATATTGTAGGATCTCGAGAAATAGGAGTCTTCACCTACAACTAAATAATCATCTTTTCACTATTGAAGTTGTAAAAAAATGAGAGATTGATCTACTTGAAATCCAATACTTTTTCCATACAAAATGCCAATGTTATTCCAAAAGTGCATACCTTGTTTGAATTGTTTTCTTCAAGAGAGAGAATAGTATACCATTTAAATTCCTCCTACCATTGAAAAGTGTGGTCCTAACGTACTAATGTATTCACAATGTCACAACAACAATTCTCTTTTATTTTATTGCGCATATTTGGTAAAGGATGATTAGAATGAAAAGGTGGTTTTTCTGTCATAATAAGAATCTACAACCAGATTTGAATTCATTTACCAAATTCTTCCATGTGCTTATTTAATATCATAAGTTGTATCCTTAAGTTTTTATTTCATGATTTGATTTGGATTTAAAATGGGGAAATTAGGAGAACCATGTCATTAAAATGATTTTTAATTCACCTCATGGGATGGCTAATATGATAGTACGATCATAAATGTTCTCAAGAAATGGGATTATGCACTAGGATGTATGAAAAATGTTTAAGTGTGAAGGTATAAAATGAGTGATGGGGAGTGTGAAATGATGATTGCAGGATTGCAAGACTACAGGATTACATGATTATGGGCTTAAGGGATATGGAAGGATGGATGTAGGGAAATTTTGCATTCACAACTTGAAAATATACGAAGTAAAAGAAATAATAAATTGTATGATGTTGGAAACAAGTGGGTCATCTTGGAGTGAATGAAATGTATTTTCGCGGGGTTTCCAAGTTGTGGGAAATCATTTTCCCCCACAATATAATTCCTGCAAATAGAAAAATGGCTAAGTATGGAAAAATAAAATACAGAAATGGTTAAGTGTTGATGTTTAAAGACTTGTGGGATTGTGGGTTTGCAGTGTTATGGTAATTATGGGTAACGTTAAAACAACCTACAAAAGAGAAAGAAATAGAAAAAATGGATAAGTATGGGATATACAAAAAAGGGAAAGATGACATAAAAACACTATAACTTTGATGATTGAAAAAGTGATCAATAGAAGTTAAACATTGTTTTTTTAGTTTATTACTCCTTCAATTAGTTAGTCTTATAGTCACTATGGCAAGACTATTGACACCTCCTATGTCATATGTTTATATTGTTGTTCCATTTTGTTTCAAATTATACCCAGTTCACCATTGTGTCATGATTATGTTCATGGAAATTTGTAACTTATGTTAACCATTTCCCATATTTCTTAACCATCCATGTTGACCTTCCTAGTCATCAATTTGTTCTCATTACTATTAGTATATTTGTACTTTAATTCATGCCAATGTGGAAGGTACCCATTGAATTATCACTAGTACATCATATCTTATCAACTACTACACATTTATATGATATTTTAACCTAGATTTTATATCACCCCGGGCCTATTTTCATCATTGTTGTGTTACCTTGCGCTCAGTAGATGACATTCCATCATTGATCCATGATTGAGTTTTTTCCCATATGTTTGACGTTGATACCTCTATTCATATTTTGGGATTTGTGTTGTACATTGATTTCCATTTTCATCATCTATGTATGTCCTCTCATCTCCCTACAACTTTAATTATTGGTAATTTATAGATGGTCTCTTCCCTTCACTATTCCATATGGTGCATGTGAGAGACATACTTCTTGGTATGTCATTCTAGGTTTTGTCCAGTACCTTTAAAAAATTTCTCCTTATGTTTTATCATTTTGTATGATGAGGAATTCCTTAATTCCCTCCTTCGAGCTTATCCCTTCTTATCAAATTCATCACATTTTCTATGGAAACTGAATATAAAGAGTTTATTGTACCTTGGTTCTTCTAGTCCTTAGTGGAAAAATATTTGTTATTGATAGTGGGAATACATAAATGTAACCTAATTGAAATATTTCACAAATATTTAATGACAAAACATATATTCACACTTGCTAGAATATACTAGGTATCATCATGATCATTACCATTATTGATATGTTATATCACCTTTCTTATTAGTATACATCAATAAATGGTAATCAAATAGTTCCTCCCATGTTCAAGATCAACTGATCTACCCACATTTTTTATATTGATACCCTTAGTGGGTTTGGATTGAATACCTTGGCCCATAGTAGCACCCCCTTTTTATTCTACTCCATGAGTTGTGCAATATGGTATCACATACTTATATGACATTGATACTTTTAGAGGATCAGTTTGTTCATCTCACTATCTCTAGTGATCCTCATGATATATTTAAAGACATAGATCCACTGTGTATTTCTCGTGGCTATGATATGTATTATCATGGATCCAACATGTTACCTTTTATG
>ML820239.1:41589-68870 GCA_009831015.1 Picea engelmannii
ATAAGGAGCTTAATCCAAAAAGGAATATTATACTAGTATTCCTTAAAGTATAAAGTATGGATAATTATTTTATCCTAAGTTCTAAGGATGGGGACAAGTGGGCCAAAGTAGCTTTCAGCATGACAAGTGTCAAATTTGGGACATGCATACAAAGAATTTGTACTTAGTGCATTTTCATCATTCCTCCATTCCTTCAATCACAAATTTTCAGTTGTCCTCCATAATTTCATGTTACCATCATTGTACTTGTATTGCACCCGAACCAATACCAAACCCATACCTGTACTTGTACCTGTACCTTGTTATATTAGGATCTGGACTGAAGAATAATGTTGTCAGGCCCATGGGATATTGAAGATACGAGTTCTCAGGCCCATGGTAAATTCCCTCCAGGTAAGAGAATTATCGGGAATTGATCTCCCGAAGGTGCCATAATGTAGCTACATGACTCATAGACTTCATGTATGGCCTGTTTCTAAAACCCCATAAAGGAAAGAGGGTAGCCAAAGTATTGTTGAGAAGAGAAGGGGCACATTTCCTAGGGTGGGACATGCATGTGGGGAATGAGAGACTGTAGGATATCAGTTCGAGTTATCATCTATGAAGGATTTTTTCTTCTTGTCTGAGATAAATCATCCTGGTTAATAAATTCCTTTACCCGGATGGAGTTTAGTCCCATCTCAGGGGTAACCCATTGCTGAGAGTTATGAGTAGCGTGGTCTAAGGATGGGAGGAATGTGGAAGGTCTACATGTAGTCAATGGTCATTTTATCAAAGATAAGTGTCAATTGTCTATTAAATTATCCATTGCATCATTAAATATGCATTTGTTTTTATGGGTTTTTCCTATGTATGTTGCATGTGTATTTCCATTATTATTATGTATGAACCTATGTATTCACATAGTATTTGTATGCTTTAAATTTTGTATACAGTTCAAAAATTTTAAGTGTGGAATAGCCTGGCAACCGGATGTTGGGGATGCTACAATATGGTATCATAGCTCCAGTTTTCAACAATGAGCCTGGATGGGTAGAGCAAGTTGAAATTGAAGTGAAATTTCATAGATAATTGAAGTTACAGGGTGCTAGGAGGGTGTTGAGAGAACATTATGACCATGTTCAAAAGATTAGGAGGTGTAGCGGTTTGAGAAACCACAACAACCATGGATTTGGTCTGAAATATCATATATGGGTCATTGGATCAAAACCATATGAGAGGAAGCACACAACAGAGGAGATCAGATCCTAGCCATTCGATCTGAGCATGCGAGAATGAGGGTTGTCGATCAAGGTTCTCGAGACGTAAGTCTTGGCCAAAGTGGAGTGGATCTCAACTAAATATCCCATCATGGAATTTGAGCCATAGATCTCATGGTTAGATGATTCGACACTCCAAGATACCTTAGTCCTTGTGTTTCTAGGAGGAAAAATCCCTGAAGCCCAGAGTCCCAAAAATGATCTTAGCCATACATATCAGAGTGAAGCATGGGTCGTTGATTGGTATCCCTTAGGCATTTGACTATGTGGGAGATATCAGAGGTATCTGTTGGAAAGTGGAAGAATCCTCGAAGATTCAAAGTACCATAGTTAATCCCACCGTAGATCATTTTGAGAGTGCGAGTCATTGGATCCCTGAGGGGTTCAATGATTTGACACTTAGGGATAATTTGTTTATGATTGCATGGAGTGGAGATTTTCTTGAAGTCCCAAAGGATAAAATAAATCTTGATCATTTGTTTTTCGTGTACACATGTCAGCATATTATCAAGTATTTGGTTTTTCAGAGGAATGTGGGCGAAAGTTGTTTTGGTGTGGAAAGTCCTGAAGTATCGAAGCTCATAGTCAATATTTGTAGTTCGTTGATGAGGACATGTGAAGAATGGATATTTTCCCTTTTCCAATTAAACATTTGGGGGAATTGGAAAGTGTTGTGGTAAGAATATCCAAATCCAAAATTTCTAGAGTGTCGAAGTAACAAAGCTCTAGATAGCGCCTCTCCAAGAGTTCACCATCTTCATGTGCAGGGGAATTGGAAAGTGTTGTGTTAAGAACCTATGAAACCCGAAGTTCCAGAATGTTGGAGTAATGAAGCTCTAGATAGCACCTCTTTGGGAGTTCTTCAGTTTGATGTTCAGGGGAATTGGAATATGTTGGGGTACGAACCTCTGAAGCCCGAAGTTCGAGAGCACTGGAGTTAAAAATATATGGATAGCACCTCTCTGGGATTTTGCCACTTCGGTGTTCGAGGGAATTATAAAGTTTGGTGGTAAGAACCTTTGAATCCTGAAGCTCGATAGTGTCAAATTCCTAGAGCTCTGAATAGCGCCTTGTTTATAAGTGCCTGGTCCTAGCCACAGTCATATGAGGTTTTTGCCAAAGTAAAGGGGCTAGCACCCAAAATTTGATTCTAAGGTAAAAAGTGGCTTCGAGAAAAGTATCCATAGGTTTTGTTTTGTTAGAACTTCATAAATAAATAAAAGGTTATGTGTACGTAATGAAAGGATCCACATGGGTCCAAGAGCTAATTCGGCTCCAAAAGAAGAACACATGTACAAGGATTTCCCTCAGAGAAAGGACAATTTTTCAAATAACCATAACTTCCTTCTCAAGACTCAGAATTGAGCATGGAAGTAGGAATTGGAAGGTATTGGATAGTAGAATATAACTATTCGCCCAAAAAAATTGATCCGAGAAGCCATTTTTTAGGAAAACAGAGGAAATAATTCTGATGCATTTTCGAACCAGAATTGTACCTAATTTCCTAAAATTGTTAAATCAATTAGCCTAATAAGTTATATTGGTTGCACATTTTTTAAAATTTAACAATAATTATATCATAACAGGATCAACACAGAGTTCAGATTCATGGAAGATACACAGGGGGCTTATAGCCAAGAAGATGGTATTAAAGGGATGTATTTCAATATGGGTAATGAAGGTACAAACTCAAATGGACATGGAGAAGGAAATGAAGAAAGCATGAACTTGGTAAAGACCATTAAAAGTTTGAAAAAATATGTTGAAAGATATAAACATGATAATGAGAGGCTTATGAATTCCAAGGAACAACATGATGACTTCAACATAAAGTTAATGCAGAGCTTGGGAAGAATATAAAATAAGATAAATAAGGAGAATGACTGAATAAAATCAGGAAGTCACAGGTCTCATGATGAGAGGAGAAGAGAAAGAAGTGTTGGCAGATGTCACTACCCAAGGCATTCCACTAAGAGAGAACGCAGTAGTTCAATTCCATCCCTTATCAGGAAGCATAATACAAGGTTTGGAATGAATGAGCTACAAGGAGAAATGAACAAAATAAGGCCTCCTACATAGACATGAGTGCTAGGCATGAAGAAGTATTTTCAATTGTATAATTATTCTTCACACAAATAAGGAATAATTTCCATCAATCAACTCAAGGGAAAGGCATCCATGTGGTGGGACCAATTTGTGCAGGTGCAACACATTAATGAGAAAAATGTTATTTGGAAGGAATTCAAGAGGTATTTTCAAAAGAAATACATTACTAAGAGATACTATGAAAAGAAAATTAGAGAGTTATTTTAACTCAAGATTTGGAGTATGACCATAGATGAATATGAAAGAAGGTTTTTAAAACTGCTAAAGTATGTTTCTTCCATCAATGAAGAGCCAATTAATATTCATAGGTATTTGAGTGGGCTTCCATCATTTATTAGTGACAATATACAATATGATGATCCAAAAACATTGGAGGAGACCATAAGGTGAGGTAAATTCATTTATGATCAACATAAATGAAGGCCAACTTTCCAAAAATCTTGGGAAGACAAGAATAAAAACAAGATGGAATAGAGGAAGAAGGGGACTAAGCCACCATTCTTCAGAAATAATCCTCAAGTACAACCAGCTTCTAGAGAACCCATAATGATTGAAACAGGGGGAGGGAAGACCAAGGGAGTCACCTATTCAATGTTGGGGTGGTGGGGGAAATCATATGTATATATATTGTCCTCATAGAGGTGAAAAAATGAGCATTGTTCACAATGTACAACAATCTAATACAATGGAGGATATGGGAAAAAATGTGCCTAGGATCGGTGCATCCCTGGACAATAACAAAGTTGAGTTTCAGTCACATATGATTGAAGTGGAAGGTAAGATCAAAAACCAAACCATTGATATTTTAATTTATTTAGGAGCTAGTCATAGTTATATAGATCCTAAGATGGTGGGAATATTTCATTTTCCAAGAAGTAAGCTTCGAAAATCTTGGATGGTACAAATAACTACTAGAGATAAAAGAAAAATTAATGAGATGGTTAATGTAAATGTGTTGACCTGCATAGAATATATCTACCTAAACAATGATACACACATTTGCAGAGAGAATTGGAAAAAGAAGAAGAGGGCGAGAAATAATGGAAAGAATTCTCATTAACCGTTGTGAATAATGAATAATTTACACATGATATACTCTATATAACTCAATGCATTTGACTTGAGGTGAACCAAGTCACCATAGTGGTGGTATAGAGTGATCTGGACACACACCAGTAGTTACGGGAGTGAACTACCACCTATTCTAGTCTCTAAGGCAGTTACGGGAGTGAACTGCCACCTAGTTGAGTTAACTAGTCAACTAGTCTTCAGTTAACTGGCTGAACATAAAGTAGTGAGGAGCTAACTCAAGGAATCAAGGATAATGAGCCACTTTGGTGATGATACCAAGGAAAGTTTGAATTATCATGGTGATGATCCCAATGCAACATCTAAACTCAAATCAACTAGTCAAACTGAAGTGTGAATTGAAAGAGAATATTCTCCAGGTGGAATATTCTCTCCTAAAATATAGGAGACTAGATAATGACTAATTATGACTAATAAACAAATAAAAAACTTAGAAAAAATAAATGCTAGGTTTGTGTGAAGTAACTCCAATAGTTAAGGCATGTCCAATGGACATGAATGGATTGAGCACCAAGGAAAATTTGAACATCATACCTTTAGGTTCCTATGACTATCTAATTGGTATGGATTGGTTCGAACAAGAACATGTTGTACTAGACTATTATAATAAGTCATTTACTTTTTGGGATGATCAAGGGAACCTAAGGACAATAAAAAGAATTCTCAGGGCAGTGACTATCAGAGAAATTTCAACATTGCAGTTGATGAAAAGTTATAGAAAATGGTGTCACATTTTTGCAGCACATATGAAAGAGACACCTAAAGATAAGGTGTCAAATATTAAATATTATGCATTCATAAAAGAGTTTGAATATGTATTTAAAAAAATACTAGGATTACCCCCTAAAAGAGACATTGATTTCTCCATCAATATGATACCTGGAGCAGCTCTAGTATCCAAGACCCCTTATAGGATGAGTACACCAGAATTGAAGGAATTACAAAGGAAACTTGAAGAGATTTTGAAAAGGGGGTATATAGACCTAAGTGTGTTAGCTTGAGGTGACACAATATTATTTGCGAAGAAAAAGGATGGAACATTGAGAATTTTCATTGACTTTAGGAAGGTGAACATGGTAACTGTGAAGAATCAATATCATTTTCCAAGGATCAATGACCTATTTGATCAATTCAAAGATGAAAAAATATTCTCCAAGATTGATCTCAGGTCAGGTTATCATCAAGTAAGAATTAAATAAGAATACATCAACAAGACTACTTTCAGAACAAGGTATGGGAATTATGAGTTCACAGTGGTGCCATTCGGGTTATCAAATGCATCAACTATCTCATTGTATTTAATGAATTGTATTTTCAAATAATACTTACATAAGTTTCTCATTGAATTTTTATATGGGATTATTATATATTCTAAGTTAGAGGAATAACATGAACAACACTTGAGGATGGTATTACGGGTATTAAGGGAGCATCATTTGTACGCCAAATTGAACAAGTGCTCATTTTATCAGAAGCAAATTATTTATTTGGGACATATCATTTTAGAGGAAGGGAAAGCAGTGGATCCTAAAAAGATTGAGGCCATTAGAGGATGGTCAACACCAAATAATGTGATATAGGTCATATCATTCATGGGTCTTGCAGGATACTATAGGATATTTATTAAAGGATTCTCAAAGATTGCAAACTCGATCACTTCCTTGCAAAAGAAGGGGGTGAAGTTTCAGTGGACATTGGATTGTGAAAAGAGTTTCAAACACTTGAAGCATTTATTAACAAGTGCCCCAATAATAAAGATTGTTGATCCAAATGAAGAATTCATTGTATACATTGATGCATGTAAATAAGGGCTTTGTGGAGTCCTCAATCAAAATGGGTATGTGGTATGCTATGAATCAAGGAAATTGAAGGAGAATGAAAGGCACTATGCTACTCATTATTTGGAGTTGGCATCCATAGTGCATTCCTTGAATATGTGGAGGCACTACCTCACAGGGAAAAAGTTTGAGTTGAGGACATACCATAATAGTCTGAAATATTTATTTGGACAACCAACTCTAAATGTCAGGAAAATCAGGTGGTTGTAATTTCTCAGTGAATATGACTTTGATATAAACCATATCAAAGGGAAATAGAAAAAGGTGTCTGATTTACTTAGTAGAAGGGTGCATGAGTTTCTTGCTACAACCATTATCATGTATCAATCAGATTTGAAAGATAGAATCTTAGAGGATGCGAAATTAGATTTGCAATACATGCAAAATAATAATAAAAATTACAGCAATGTATTTTGCAATAGAAAATTGAAGACTATAATCTACGAAATGATGAAATTATCATGTACAGAGGAAAAATTTATGTATCAAATTCCTAGGAATTGAAAAATATGATGTTAAGAGAAATGAATAATTTACATTATGTTGGGAGGCCAGGTTATCAGAAAACTATTGTAGTTGTCAAGAGCCAATATTATTGGCCAGCAATGGAGAAGGAAGTTGTTGATTTCATTGCCAAATGTTTGGAGTGTCAAAAGGTCAAGGTTGAGAATAGACACCCAGCTCAATTGCTACAACCATTACCCATTCTTGAGTAGATATGGGAAGTTGTAACAATGGATTTCACCACCAAACTATCCAGAACAAACAAACAACATGATTCTATCATGGAAGTGGTGGATAAGATTACTAAAGATGCACATTTTATTCCAGTAAAGATCACTTACAAGGAAGAAAACATTTCTTATATTTATATGAGAGAAATTGCTTGACTGCATGGTATACCCAAGACAATTTTGTCTGACAAAGATCCAAAATTTACACAAAATTTTTGGAAAGGATTATTTAAGGGATTTGGAACAAATTTGAATTTTATCACAACTTATCATCTAGAATCAGATGGAAAAACAGAGAGGATGAATCAAGTGATTGCTGATATGTTGAGGATGTATCTGATGGATAAACCATAAAAATGGGAAGGCTACCTACACTTAGTAGAGTTTGATTATAAAAATGGGTACCAAGCATCTCTAAAGATGAGCCCATTTTAGGCACCTTATGGCAGAAGATGCAACACACTAGTAAGTTGGGACAACCTAGTAGATAGAGTAGTGGTTGGGCCAAAATTACTCAGGGAAACGAAGAGAAAATGTTGAAAATAAAACAAAATTTAAAGGCTACTCAAGACAGACAAACAAGATATGATGATAAGGGTAGAACTCACAAGGAATTTAAAGTGGGTGACCATGTATTCTTGAAAGTAAAGGCCAACAAAAGTTCACTAAAGTTGGGAAAATTTTCAATGTTGGCATATCGTTATTGTGGCTCGTTTGAAATCCTAGAAATGATTGGGACAGTAGCATACATGCTTGCCTTGCCTTCACCAATGTTTATTCATAATGTATTCCATGTATCATTTCTAGAAAAGTGTATACCTGATGTTAATCATGTCATTGATTGGAATGTGATTCAGGTGGAGCAAGAAGGTGTCTTTCAACTGAATATGGTGTGCATACTGGATAGAAAGATCAAGAATCTATAGAATCAATCCATAGATATAGTAAAGGTCCAATGGACCTAGTATAGTCCTGAAGATGCAACTTGGGAGCACGAGGATGTTATACGGGAAGAATAATCACATCGTTTTGGGGAATTTTTATTTTGGTTGTATGTGTGTATATATTAAACTAATGAAAGTGCATTAATAAGGGGGAGGGTAATGTAATACCCCTAGGCTGAACCCCAACTGTAAATGTAAATAAAAATGTACTTAGGCTAGTAGGTCAGGATGCAGAAAAGGACAATATATATGTGATGTAAATTTAAATGTAGACACATGAACATATTAATGAAAAACACATCACTTCTTGCATAACAACCATGTAAAAGAGTATGGGGGACTAAACTCCACTAGTTAGGGAAAGGGGGATAAATGTTGAGGATAAGGGGATAAGCTAAGGAGCTTAAGGAAAAAAGGAATATTATACTAATATTCCTTAAAGTATAAAGTATGGATAATTATTTTATCCTAAGTTCTAAAGATGGGTAAAAGTGGGCCAAAGTATCTCTCATCATGACAAGTGTCAAATTAGGGACATGCATACAAAGAGTTTAGACTTAGTGCATTTCCATCACTCCTCCATTCCTTCACTCATAGATGTTTATTTGTCCGCCATAATTTCATGTTACCATCATTATACTTGTACTATTCCTGAACCAATACCAATCCCGTACCTATACTTGTACATTTACCTAGTTATCTTAGGAGTTGGACTGAGAAAATGGGTTGTCAGGCCTATGGGATACTGAAGAAACAGGTTGTCAGTCCTGTGGGAAATTCCCTCTAGGTGAGAGAATTGTCAGGAATTGATCTCCCGAAGGTGCCAAACTGCAGCTAGAGGTCTCTTGTACCTCATGTCTAACCTGTTTTTCAAGCCCCGAAAAGGAAATGGGGCAGCCAAAGAACTGTTGAGCAAATAAGGGGCACATTTCTTGGGGTGGGATAGGCATGTGGGGAATGAGAGATTGTAGGTTGTCATTTTGAGTTGGAAAATGTGATGTAGTTTTTCTTTTCGTTTGAGATACATCAGCCTGGTTAGGAAATTCCTTTACCTGAGTGGAGTTTACTCCCAACTTGAGGGTGACCCACTACTAAGAGATCTGAGCACTGTGGTCTAAGGATGGGAGGAATGTGGAAGGACTACACGCAGTTGGTGGCCTTTTTATCAAGGATAAGTGTCAATTGTGTATTAAATTATGTTTTTCATCATTAATTATGCATTTTTTATGGGTTTTTCCTGTGTATGTTGCATGTGTATTTCCATTATTATTATGCAAGAACATGTGTATTTGCATATTATTTGTATGCTTTAAATTTTGTACACAGTTCAAAAATTTTAAGTGTGGCATATCCCAACACTCGGATGTTGGGGATGCTACAATATATATATATATATATATATATATATATATACTATGGAGAAATAGTTTTAGAATCATCTTTTCTCATTCTTTTATATTTTTTCTACCATAAAAGCAGGTTTCCCCCTCAAAGAGGCTTATATTTCATTCTGATACCTATTTCTCAAGGTGTGTATCTTATTCTCTCTCTATTTTAAGTCTATTTTTATATTTCTTTCATAACATTTGGTATCAGAGGCTATGATATTAGGGTTTTTTTCCTTCAATCAAGACATATTGGACGTTTCACTATAACATTTTTTATGGAAAGTTTCAAATAGAACATTTTTTAGGCGATTGAGGTGAAATATCAGCTTACAAGTGGTAAACATTTCAAGTTTTGGTTATTTATAGTTTCAGATATATATATATGTTATGGAGGATAGGGTTTGTAGCTAATCCTAAAATACATTGTAACAAAGTCATCTTTTATTTCAACTATAATTGTTTTTTGGGAAGTTTCTAATAGTGAAAGTTTCAAGAGACTAAGAAGACATATTAGGGAACACATGGTAAAAATTTCAAGTCCTTTTCATTACATTTTAATACTATGTAATATAGGGTTTTTAAATCACCATGAAATCCTTTTTGAAAGAGTCATCTTGTAATTTTGTCTATAATTTTTTTATGTGAAGTTTTATACTTTGAGAATTTCTAAATATTGTGGAAACATATTAAATTATGTATGTACAAATTTTAATATTTTTAATAATTATACTTTCTGAGATATACCTTGTGTAAGTTAAGGTTTTTTACTAATCCTAAAATTAGTTTGAAACAATTTATTTGGGAATGTGTGTTATAACTTTGTTTTGGTGAAGTTTTGAAATGCGATTTTTTCAAGAGTTTAATCAGACATACTAGATTATTGCAAAAGAAAATTAAATACTTATAAGAGCTCAAAATACATAAATACATAGATAAAAAGATTGGCCATCCATATAGTCTCCAAATTGGGGTTTGAAAGGTACATAACTTACAATCGACATATCTTTTGATTGGAAGATATATTTTTCGTGATTCAAAATTTGTGATAAAGAAGAAAAATATAAGTAATATCATTTTCTTGCATGTCTCCAAAGGGTTATCCAAAATCTACTTCATAAAAAAACCTCCAAATAAATTAACCATGGCTCAAGAATAAAGAGAAGACAATTTTCACAAGAATGAAGAGGTGGTAAAAAATATCGATAGAAATAGGAAATAGATGGGAAAAAATATGGAAAACAAGATGGATGAAAATTTTCAACCCATGAAAAATAATATGGAAGAATTGAAAAATTAGATGTCTTCCAAATGATCCTTTAATATGGATACCCAAATGGAGTAATTCTTTGATCTACACCAACTTCCAACCTTATAAGAGGAAACTCTTGCATCCTTGTATCTAGAGAATGATAAATTTGTATGGTATCAATGGATTTATGAAAGAAAAAAATATTATATTGTACTTTGGTCCATTTATGAATTGGTAGAACATTATGGGGATATTAAGAGAAATATATTATTTAGTCAATTGATAAATATTTTGCAAAGAGTTCCAATTACATAAAACATTCAACAATTCCAAAAACTAACTCTCGGGGTAAAGAAAATTTCTGAGGATAATTTGTTAGGTCTCTTTATGGGAATTTCAAATGATATAATCCAACATGAGGTGCATTTGTTGGACCCTAAATCCATATATAATTCTTTCATTCTATTAAGGAAAGTTGAAAGTAAAAATATGGCTAATAGAAGAGAGGTCACAAACAACTACAAAGAGAACCATGTTCTCTCTCATAACCTCACTTAGCAAACAAGGTTGAAACATCAACAAATGGACAAAAGAAGAGAAAGGATACTATGTTTCAATTGTGAAAACAAGTATATTAAGGGCCATAAATGTGATGCTAAGAAATTATTCTACATAGACAGTGAGAGGAAGAATATCAAGAATTGGAACCACCACAAAATTTAGAGCTAGAAGAGACTACTCCAACAACAAATTTTCATGCATTGGTTGGAATGAATACTCCACAAACCCTCAATATAGAAGGATATATCAAAAATAAAAAGGTAATAATGTTGATTGATTTTGGTAATACCATAAACTTCATCAATTATAAATTGGCAAAACTTCTCAATCGCTTTGTATTTCTAGTGCCAAAGTTTCAAGTAATAATTTCAAATGGAGGTACCTTAAAGTTCTCAAGGAAGTCTCATAATGTTAATATTAATATGGTGGGATTCTTTATTGGATACTTCCATGATTGGAATCTGAATGGGTAGTGTTGATCTTGTATTAGAGGTCCAATGGTTACAATCGTTGGGAATAATGGCCCTCAATTTTCAAGATCCTTTCATGGGATTTTCCTCAAAAGGAAAGGAAGTTGAGCTTAGAGGTATCCAAGGGAAACCTTGTAAAGTTATAATAGATAACAACATGAAAAAATTACTCAAAAAATACACCATCATGTAATTTCACAATTCTACTCAATACATGTTCAAACATCTATATCCTATGCTCCTGTGGATATCAAAAACATTATCAACAATCATTCCAAGGTATTTGGAGATACTCCTAAGGGTCTACCACCTCCTCGAGATTATGATCATGCTATTCATTTACAACTAGGAAGTGTACCACCTAAAACTTGTCTTACATGTATTCATATTAAAAAAAAGAGTGAGATTGATCATATGATTCAATAAATGTTAGAGACTGACATCATTCAACCTAGCCAAGTTTCTTTCTCTTCACTAGTGGTGATGGTTACAAAAAAGAATGGTTCATGGAATACATGTTAATATGATATAAATATCAACAAAATGACCATCAAAGTTATGTTTCCTATTCCTATCATTGATGAATTATTAGATGAATTACATGCAAAAATTTTCTTTACTAAGTTGGATCTTTGTCCAGGATATCATCAAACCAAACAGAAAAAAGAGATTCCTAATTTTTTTTTATAAAACATGAAGGTCATTATGAGTTTTAGTTATGCCATTTGGCGTTACTAATGCACCTTCAACATTTCAAATCTTGATGAATTCTATTTTCAAAACCCTTATGAAATTTGTGTTAGTATTTTTTGATGACATACTAATTTATAGACAATCTTGGGAAGAGCATGCACAACATGTTGACATGGTCTTAGAACTATTGGAAGAGAAAAAACTATATGAAAATCCTTCTAAGTGTTCCTCTGGGGAGGAAGAAGTGGAATATTTAGGCCATATTGTATCTCAATATGGTGTCAATGTGGAACCTAACAAAATTAAATCTATTATGGAATGGACAATCCTTAAAACCATGAAGAAAATTAGAGGATTATTAGGATTGAAAGGTTATTACCTCAATTTTGTCAAGAATTGTTGTTAAATAGTGATATCTATAATAACATTATTAAAGAAGGAAACGATTTATGGGAGTAAATAGGAAACCAAATATTTTGAAAAATATAAGGAAGATATTTGTACAAACCTTATCCTAGCCACACCTAACTTCACAAAAACCTTATTGTTGAGTGTGATTCCTCAGGCCCTATAATTAGTGTAGTTTTAATGAAAGAAGGAAGGGCCCTTACCTTTTAAATATACCAACTTAAAGGAAAGAACTTACTAAAACTGTTGATCAAAAAGAAATGTTGGCCATACTACATGAAGTTAAGAAATGACATCATTACCTGATATGAAGACACTTAAAAGTAATAAAAAATCATTATAATTTGAATTAATTCTTGGAGCAATGATTATCTTGAGAAGGAAAAAAAAATGGGTTACAAGGATGATAGGTTGTGACATTGAAATTATCTACAAAAAGGGAAAATATAATATGGTGGTAGATGTACTTTCAATGAAAGAAGAAGAAATTGACGGTTTAGTATGCACTATTTGTATTCTGCAATCCAAATGGGTGGAAGAAGAAATCATATAATGGAAGCAAGAATATAACATATTTAAGATAATTCAACAACTAAGAGAGGACCCAAGTGCATTATATAAATTTGTATGAAAGAATGATTTTTTGTTGTATCACGTTCACCTATATTTTGTTAGGATATTTAGACACTTAGGATTTAGTTAAGATCTACTTGGTATAATGTGTCATTAGGTAAAAGTGTGTTTCTTACTGTGTTTATTTAGTATCCATTATTATGCATTTGTAGTTAGTAAATTCGACGGTCACGATATGTTCCCGACATAGAGTTATCTGACGGTTCATATTCTCCTCGATCTTAACGACCATTGATCTATAGTTTAATACCCGATTGGTCAATGATATATATTTAAAGATCATGGAGGGACATTTTTTAATAATCTATTGTGAGAAACTATCTTGTAAAATCTCTCTGTAATATTTTTCTTTTGCATTAATAAACTACTCCAAGTGGTCGTCTTGGTTGGAGCCGTGGATGTTTCCCATAGGGGTTTTACCACATTAAAACATCAGTGTGTTGATCTTTGATATGGTTGTGTGAGTGGTTACTAAAGGTGTTCTTCCTCTATTGGAATACATTTGTTGTATAACATGGTATCATATATTGTTTGAAGACCCACTCTTGTTGTAGATCGAGATCGTGAAGCTGAGTTTCCTCATCTCCATTTTATTCCATTTGTGTACATTTGCGGGCTAAGAAGATTGTTCCATTGCATTTGGAGCACTCGTTTCAGCCAATATCACTTTTATTTTCACTCAAAGAGATTTCCATTTTCCCAATATATGACCATTTCAGTCAGATCCAGAGGTATAAATCCTGAATACACCCTTTTTTTTTTTTAATTTATAGTTTTATTTCGTTTTATATTGTTTGTTTATGGTTTCCTACTCTTTTATATATGTGTATTCACTTTTCCATGTTCCCGGTGCGATCTCAAAATATCATAAACAGATAGGAAAATGTGTATTTTCTAGGTAATCTAACTAAGATCTAACCCTTGTTGCCATCGAGAATAAAAAAAAAAATCTTGTGTGAAAATAGTTTTTTATGAGCACACTCTCCAAGGTCATCTATAAGAAGATTTAATTATTTATTTTAGAGTTATTTATTTTGCATGTAGCTTTCTTTCATAAACTAAATTCATTGTAAAAGTGATCCCCACTTCTTTTTATAAAAGCGGGTCACTTGATAAAGAAACTTATTTGTAAAAGTGAGGTTATTTGGAGGGGTATCACCACCACATGGTTCTTTGGATACTATTTATGTATTTTTTTAAAAGAGAATAACTTTCACATTCAAAATTTGTTTTTAGTGTTGTTTTTTTAAAACCTCTTATTTTTTCGAGATCTTTCCATCCAGATCATCAATTTCAATTTTTAAATCCATATTATTTGCTTATTTAATATGGTTTCTTTCTGTAATATTTTTCTTACCAGCACCAACTACTTCCTATGGAAATCCCATATGGAGGATTTATTAAGAAGTAAAGGCTTGTACTAGATTACCTTGGGAAAGGAAAAAGAACCCATTGATGTTGATAAGAAAGAAAAATGGGATTATATGAGTTATGAAGCATGTGGAATGATAAAAATGTCCATCTCTCTTGATTTAAGGTTCCACCTTAAATAAATTGATGACCTCGATGAATCTTGGGAAAATATTGAATCTTTGTTTGGTAAACACAATATTATTTGAGCCCATTAGTTAGAAAATAAAATATTGACTTGAAGTCCAAATAATTTTTTTTGCATTGAAGACTATATATCTAAGTTTAAAACACTCATAATTTTATGTGAATAATGTGATATAAAGATGGAGGAAGAGTGTTGCATATATATTATTCTTTCTAAGCTAGGTAGTGCATATTCTATGTTTGTATCTACCTTTTATGCCATGAGAGAGGCTCCAGGGAAAGCTTATGAAAAACCCACTCTTGAGTCCTTTTTTGATGCTTTGATTAGAGAGAAAGATAAGCTTGTACCACTTGGAGTGATCAACACTACAGGTACCTCCAAAAAATCCTTAGTCTCCCAACAAAAAGATAAACCCAAGAATCCAAAGAAGAAACATCCTCACCACAACAACAAGAAACATAAGGGTCCCAAACCCACTCAGACAACTTCAAATCCTAATGGTGACAAATGAGCAAAATCTAAAAATAAGACTCACAAACATTGCAACTTTTGTGATAAATATGGTCATGATGAGTCCAAATGTTTCAATAAGATGGCAGCTTTAGAAGCAACAATGAAGAATCACAACACCAATATTGATTCTATAGCATCTTCTTCTTCTCTTGGACATGTACTTTCTACTTCTGGTTTCTCCTTCAATGCAACTTGTACTTCTTCTTCTGATGAGTGGCATATTGATTCTAGAGAATCTTATCATATGGCTAAGGGTAAAGACATATTTTATTCTCTAAATGAATGTAACACCAAGAAAATATTTGTTGGTGATGATAAATCTCTTAGTGTTGTAGGATCTAGAATAGTTGAATAGATAATGGTCATTTCAATGATGTATTATGTGTTCCAAGTCTTTCTTGTAACCTTTTATCAATATATCAAATCACTCATTCACCTGAGGGTAAAACCGTAGAGTTTTCACCTCACCAAGTTGTAATAAAGGATCTAAAATATCATAAGCATGTTCCTGCAACTATAATTGATGAAGATATTATCAGGTTTTACAAGTTAGATAACTTTGGGTCATCATATTTTCCATCATTTTTTGTTTCTCATAGCAATGACTTGAGAAAACTTTCGCATGAGCAGTTTGGTCATCTAAACTATCGCTCATTGTAGAATCTATATAATCAATATATGGTGACTGTTCTTCCTCTTTTTTCATGCAAAGATGGTGTATGTGCCACTTGTGTTCTCGACAAACATCATCAAGAAAATTTTGATAAATGTGCCTCTTGGCATGCCTCAGGCCCTTTGCAGAGTGTTCATAGTGACTTGTGTGGTCTACTTTATTCTCCTTATTTTTCTAGATGCAATTATGTATTAAATGTCATTCATGACTTTTCTAGACATACTTGGGTTTACTTCTTAAAACTTACGAGCAAAGTTTTTGACTAGTTTTTGGCCTACAGGGCCTTTGTAGAAAAACAATCTAGACATCAAATTCAAAGGTTAAGAAAATATAATTGGAGGAGAATATATAAAAATTAATTTTACAAGTTATTGCACTACATATGGAATCAAAATGAAATAAACGGTTCCATATACACCACAACAAAATGGTGTTGTTGAGAGAAAGAACCACAGATTAAAATAAATGGCTAATTGTATGATCCAATATAAGGGATCAATTCTAAAGTATTGGGCAAAATCCATCAACTCTGAAAATTACATATTAAATCACACTCCCAAAAATGATATTGAAAATATAACATTGAAAGAAGCTTGGACTAAAATTAAACCATATGTAAGTCACTTCAGTGTATTTGACATTATAGCATGGGATCACATTCTTGATGAGAAAAGGAAATCATTGTAGCCTAAAAGTGAGAAGTGTGTATATTTTTGTTATTATGAAGATGTCAAAGGTTATAGGATTGTTCAACCACATTGTAATGAAATTATTTTTAAAAGAGATGTTAAATTTGATGAAAATCGCTTGGCCTATGAGCCTAATTCAATGATTGTGCCTTCTTCGGACTACAAGCCATCTTCAACGTTTATTCCTTCTTTTGTTCCTATTCTAGTTTCTTCTTTAGATGATGATAGTGATGATGAAAATCTACCTTTGCCTACTCACCATCATCTAGATGATTCCTTTGAACCTGAAACAACACCATCTCCACCACTTCCTAGATGGGTCCATTCAACATGAGAAGCAGCTCGTGATTATGTCAGTGATCCTTCAGATCATTGCCAGACACGTTCATAGTTCCAGTGAGACTCTTCTCTTTTGGCTCAAGTTTCAGAGACTCATGATACAAAGACATTTGAAAAAGATTCAGGTCATCCAGATTGGGCTAAAACAATGAATGAAGAGTATTTTTCTTTAATGGAAAACAATACTTGGGATCTTGTACCTCTTCTAAAAGGAAGAAAACTTGCAAGATGTAAATGGGTATACAGAACTAAGTATGCATTAGATGGAAGTGTTGAAAAACACAAGGCTTGTTTAGTTGCCAAATGATTTTCCCAAGTTGAAGGAATTGACTATAATGAAACATTTTCCCATGTATTGAAAATGAATTCCATCTGCCTTGTTCTTTCCCTTGTTTCCTCACATAAATGGGAGGTTCATCAGATGGATGTTAAATACGCCTTCTTGCATGTATATCTGAAAAATGAAATCTACATGAAACAAACTCATGGATATGTCCATAATGATTCTATCCTTATTTGTTGCCTTAAGAAATATCTTTATGGTCTTAAGCAAGCTCCTCGAGCTTGGTATGCCAAAATGCATAGTTTTCTTATTGACATTGGATTATCTAGATACCATTCTGATCCTAATGGCTATACCAAAAATGTAGGAAACCATCTCATAATCCTTGTCCTTTATGTTGATGACCTTATCCTTACTGGTAGTGACTTAAAACTATTAAACCATGTGAAGACAAACCTTAAGAAGAAATTTGAAATGACATATTTTTGCTTTTTTCACTATTTCCTTGGCCTCCAAGTTTTTCAAACCAATGAAGGAATTTTTATTTCCCAGTATAAGTATGCTTGTGACCTTCTTCATTGCTTTCACATGGATGATTGTAAACCAACCGCTTCTCCCTTCCAGTGTGGAGTCAATCTTACTTCCACCTATACTTCTCCCGAAGTTGATACCACTGTGCACCATCAGTTAGTTGGTAGCCTCTTATACTTGACTTATACTTTCCCTAATATTTCCTTTTTTATTGGTCTTGTTTCTTGGTATACTTCACTATGTCTGTGGTACATTTTAGTTAGGGATACATTACAGTTCAGTGGGGACTCCTTTATTGGTTCGTTTCACTAATTCAGATTGGGTCAATGACCCTGATGATTGGAAGTCTACTGCGGGTTATGTTTTTAGCCTTGTTTCAGGACCTTCCACTTGGGCATGTAAGAAACAACATGATATTTCACTTTCTTCAGCAGAAGCAGAGTACCGAGCAGCGGTAAATGCAAGTCAGAAATCCTTTTCGATTTGACAGATCCTTTGAGAGTTTGGATTCTAGCAACAAAATCTAACCAGTCTTTGGTGCAACAATTAGAGTTCCATCAATCTCTCCAAAGATCCATCTCAACATAAGTGAAAAAACATCAAGATACACATGCACTTCATCAGAAATATGACTCATGATCAATTTATTGAAGTGATCTTTTTCCCTACAGAATATAAAGTTGTAGACATTTTCAAAACGTATCTTATAGAAGAGAAGTTTTCCAAACTTCGATCTATGTTATGATTTCAGGAATTCATCATTAAAGGGGGGATAGACTCTAATTTCTCCTTCCTTATCCTATTGTGTCACTATTGTAAATCCTTCAATCCTATCCCAAGTTTCTCTTAACGAGGGATGTCAGGATACATAGACATTTACAAGCTAGTTAATATCTACTTGGTCTAATGTGTCGTTAGGTAAATCTTTGTTTCTTAGTGTGTTTCTTTAGTATGCATTAGTATGCATTTTTAGTTAGGAAATCTGATGATCACGATATGTTCCCGACATAGAGTGATCCAAAGGTTCATATTCTCCTCGATCTTAATGACCATTGATATGTGGATTAGCACTTGATTGGTCCATGATCTCTATTTAAAGATAATGGAGGTTCATTTACCATTGATGGATTGTGAGAAAATATCTTGTAAAATCTTTCTGTAATATTTTTATTTTTCATTAATAAACTTCTCCAAGCGGTCGTATTGGTTGGGGTCATGGATGTTTCCCTGTAGGGGTTTTACCACGTCAAAACATTGATGTGTTGATTCTTCATCTAGTTGTGTGAGTGGTTATTGAAGGTGTTGGTCCTTTGTTGGAATACATGTGTTGTCAAACATATTTATTTATGAATTCAAAACTCAAACACAAGGTCCTTTTGTTACTGCAAACTTATCCTATAGGATGACATTCAAGGTTCTTAAAAAAATATGATAGGATCAAGAAGGAACTTTTATGGGAACTTTAACTAATGTTGAAAATTTTCTGGCTAAATGTGTGGTCTACCAACAAAATATGGGACAAAAACTCAATACCCTATGTCTACTACAACCACTAGCTATACCAAATCAACATTGGGAAGAAGTTTCAATGGATTTTATTACAGGTTTAACAAAATATAAAATAAATAATGCCATCATGGTAGTAGTGGAATGACTTAGAAAGTATGTCTATCTTTTCTCTCCTTCTTATGAGTTTTAATTAATTATAGTAGCCACATCATTAATGGAAGTAGTTAAAAATATACATGGAATCCATAAGATTATTGTAAGTGGCAAAGATCAATTTTTCATGGGAATTTTTTGAACTGAATTATTTTCTTGTTTGGGCACTCAATTGGCTCAAAAATCATCTTACCATCCTCATTCCAATGGGTAAAGTGAGATTTTGAATAAATGTAATTAAGGACATATTCATTTATTCTCATCTAATAAATAGACACAATGGGTCAGGTGGTTTCCCTTGTAATAATGGTGGTACAAAACATCCTTCCATACTTCATAAAAAATATCCCCATTTATGTAACTTTATGGATATCATCATCCATCCATTACGTCACCCTTGAAATGGAATGAAAAGGTTCAAGAAATGGAGGAATATATTAACACTCTGTAAATTCCTAGAGGTTGTCAGAAAAGAAGAGACTTACAAGAGGTAAGTTTATCCAACCACTTTGAAACTGGAATCTATCCCTACTAGCTTCAGAGAGGGATCTCTCTGTATGATTTAGATATGTTTTAAATTTAAGAAATTAGGCTAGTTAAATAAAATAAGATTGTTTGGTTTGTTGTTGTTTTTGTTAAGTTGGTTGAAAGAGATTTACACATCCATTGGGCTATGGGGTCTATATTATAAGATAGAAATCTAAACCAGAAACAAAAGATTCTTTTCACAAGGCAAGATAATGCATTCATTGGATTCTTTAGTAGTAAAGTGATGAATATCATAAAAGATGAGAATATCAATTAAAGTAAAGAAGCATTTAAGAATTTCTTCACTGTAACATCAGAAGATAAACATTAAAATCTTTCAAAGTATGAAACAGGGTAAACAGAGATAAATACTGCAACGTGCATTACTTTTAAAAGATTTAGATTAGAAAAAAATATGACAACTGAGCTAGAAGAACATTCAACATAGAAAAGAAAACATCACTAATGAGTAACACACGAGAATCCTCTGAAATGTCTCCTTGTATTAATGGAAGATCTCTTGATAAAAATATTACAGTCTTGTAGCTTGCAGAGCGTAAAGATAAACCCTCAGTACTTGAAAGTTTGAAGTATTTATAATCAAAATTACAAACGATCCTATCATTAAAGATCAGGACGTGGAAAATCGAAATTTAGCTAACTAACTGAACAAGATACAAAAATCTAGGAAACGGTTTGATGATGTGTCGAAACATCATGCCGATTCCTGGGGTGAACCGTTGGTGAGGCCTCTACACGACCTCGTCTGACTGGATAGGTGACTAGGCTTGGACACCTCATCGACTACTTGATCATATTACAAAGCTCCTCCCATCGAAGGTGACTGGGAACGAAGACTTTGAGAAATATTCGATATACTTCATCCATTTCTATTTACTTTGCAAAATTTTGCTTGATGATGAAGATGTACCGGATCTCATGATGTATGATGATGTCTAACTGTAAAGCATATAACAATGCCTTGCTCGTGATACTGCCTTGTATTCCTGAGAATTTTGAGATATCCTTAGCCATAGTGGCTAGTTTCTTTTTGTAATCGGAGAGCGTCATTAACTTGTCATTTATAAATCTCAAACCAGGAAGGCCTTTCTTCTGCAGAGCTTTGATCTTCCTGAAAAATATTTGCACTGCTGTGTCCATGGTCTAGACCTTTTCCTCCAGCTATAGTAGCAGTTCTCTCTTGGTCAGGACCCTCTTGACCTCAAGGATGGTCTCTGTCCTATATTCAATCTTCAAATCCTCTAACTCCTCTCTAGTTTTGGAATTCAGAAATTTGATGATCTCAACATCTTCTGTGGGCATCTCTCCTAGTTCTGCACTTATCTTCTCGATAGCCTGCTGACTTCTTTGCACCAACTCTTTTTTCTCAAACATAATTTGTATCATCGACCATATTTCATTAATGGACTTGGTGATATCCATCCAGACACTTTACTTGACCTCGGCAAGGGTTTTTCTCGCCACTGTTTGCTTTTGAAGCTATTGCAATTCCTATTTAAGCTTGTCTGAAGTTTGTTTCTCCTTGGAGTATTTGGTTTGGAAGGAATATTTGAGTTCTTGAATTTTCTCAATCTCCTTTTTAAGTCTGCTAATCTCTATCTCTTGCAACTTCATCTCTTCCATGGATTTAGCCAGCTCAATTGTTTTCTCCAGAGCTGTCAGTGGAGTTTCCTAGGGAATTTCTACTACAGACATTGTGCTCACTCCTGTGAGTGGAACTACACTCACTGGAATGACTTCCATGGGCTTTGACTGCTCCTTCTCTTTCACTAGTTTCTCCAATTTCGCTTCCATTTCCTTCAATTGTGCATTTTCTCCATAATTAGCTTGAGCATCTCATCCTTTTCCCCTTCAGTCTCAGTTATTTCCTTTTCCTGTGAGTCTTTTGTTGGTGGTAGTTTCAACTGTTTCCTCAGAGATGCTATATCGGCATTTTTCTTTTTGAGCATCTCCTCGACTGCTTTCACATTCGAGGGATCATACCCGATCTTGAGGACTAGTTCTTCCAACATGTTAATCATGTTATCCTTGGCAAAGGATGATATCTTTTATAACTTTAGCTACGTCTGGACATTGTTCAAAGATACCTATAACTTAGAGGCATTAGTAGAAGCATTTGCCAATGTGGAGAAAACCATTTCTCTATTTTTCCTATGCAAATCCATTTGATCAGCTAGATCCACATCTTTAGTCTAAAATTCAAATGTTTCCCTTTTGTAATGGGTGACTACTTTCGGTTCTGGCACCTGTGCTTGCAGAAACACCATGTGCATTCTACCCTTCTTAGTGTCGAATGCAGATAGTATTCTGTGTTGCACAGTTGATTTTTTCTTCTAGAATTGAGCATATGTGCTACTGGTCAGCGTCTGATTTTTCTTTTTGATCAAATCGTACTTCTAAAAAATACTCAACTTTGGTCCGATTTTTCTAGGTTGGTTCACTGGTGGAGTATTTGTCGGTTTCTTAGGCAATACTATAGTCATGATTTGTTTTCTACTTGTACTAAGGAGCAACCGATCAACCTCCATAGTTGTAGTGGATTGAATTTCCTTTTCACCAGCCGTGTCAGGTTCCTGACTGGTTTTTGCCTCTTGGTGTGTAATTGGAACTCCTCATATGATACTTCAGTGATGGAAGGTGAAGTGTCCTTCCTAGGCATTTTATCCTTGGGAACCTGTGGTGCAGTCATCTATGAGACATTGACTGAAGGGTCCCGCTGTTCTGTCTCAACTAGAGTGTTTGGCTCCCATTCTATCTGGTTGGCAAACTTCTCTACCTCATGCCTGGATGTGTGAACATATGAGATATTCTTATTTTTAATCCTCATCTCAGAAATTATGCCACATGGATCATAGTGCCATGTGAAACTAACAAAAAAATTCATTTATTTTAGCAATCTGTCTACTTCCTCCTCAGCGCCTCGGCTATTGTAGATGAAAGACCCGATCTACCCTTTGATTCTGAGTTGCTACTTCTTCTTCAGAGACACAAAGTGTATGTCATATGAATTAATCATTTGTCTTATGTATTCCAGGGAAAATATCCTCACGAGCAGATAACTGGGCAACTTGTATGGAGCCAATTCACACCCATACACTCTGATCTCTGTGTGGTCCTGGTACAGGTACCAATCTCCCATTTTTGTAAGTTCTAAGAGGTGTAGGATCCTCTAAATCTCCTCATTTATTCTTGGCTCGGGTCTGCCATTGAGCATGCTCACCACTGGGTGGTAGAACTACTCGATGAACTACTTCAAACTGAATTTTGTAGAGTTTTGTCTGAGAAGCAAAGTCCATGATGTTACTGCCTGCAGCCTCCCATCCTTGTCCATCTTCTGCATTGAAAAAGAAAACTTGTATGCTTAGAATAAAATGAACATGTAAGCCAGTATTGAGGAATACCAGAACATGCCTTCTATGGAGAAATTTGAGAATTGCTCATGAATGTTGTCCACCAGGAAAGTGTTGTAGTCGAACTGAGTGGTGGTTTTCTCATCTGTGGAGAATATGGACAGAAAACCCAATATGGGTTCATCCACCCAATGGTCCGAAAAATAACCAGGCAAGGCACAGAGCGACGAGATGACCTGGTTTCTCTTCACTGAGAATAGGGATGAAGGATATGGGGGATTTGTAGTGGGGAGTTGAGTGGCTTGTGGGAGAAAAAGATCGAAAATCTGAGCTATTTGGGGAAATGATAACTTCTGGTATAGTTCTGTGATGATTTCAAGGTTGAAAGGTGAGGCGGATAAGGCTTCGAGTATCTGCATCATCTGGTCAATGGCTTCTGGTGTAATGAAGAAAAAAATTTCTCCTGATGAAGAAACTATGGCTCTCTGGTCGGGGAGGTAATGGGCTTGGAATTTGAGGGGGAATTAGGGGAAGTGGTGAACCTGGGGGAAAAGATACAGGGGAAGGTTGGACTCCCAGAGCCCAATTTCGTCGCTCTGGTCTAAGAAAACTTCTTTGAGCCATGATTGTAGGTCCACGAAGTTGAATTCTCATCTGGTGTCCATGATTAAATGGTCTTTGTCAGCCAGAGGGATCCTATCGAGGTCAACAAGAGGTGGGAGGAAAGGATTTTCCTCAGCCTCTATTTTCTTTGATTTTGGCACCATCGCTGTAACAATACCTGCAAGTAAAACAAAAGTTAGCGGGGATTATTGTGGCTTTGGGTAACTGATTGTAACTTAGATGAAAATGGGGAAAAATATTCTCTTCTGCGGCGACAGGGTAAATGATAGGAGAATGAAATATGCGGGTAGTTTTGAGCAAACGGATACCCGTTGGGTGCGGGGGATAGGTCAGCAGGTTAACGGATAAGTTAGATAGTAATAAATGGCCAATGGGTCATTTAGAGTGTGAGATGGCAGTTGATAATGACTGAAGAATACGGCTGGGTGACATGGCGAGTATTGATTGGGGGAAGTTACCATGGTGAAGGGACTTGTAATGTATGAACAGGGGAATGGACTGTCAGAGTTATGAGATGTGACCCTTAGGGAAAAGGTGGAAAATGATGTCATGGGGTGACGGGGCATGTCAAACAGTAATAAGCGGTGGGATTCATAACCAATGAATTCTTGCCACATAGAAATAAAGGGCCCACCAGAAAATATTCCATTCCAACCCCCCCCCCCCTACTTTAAAAACAGATCGGTCGGGGGGGGGGTCCGAAAAACATCACCAACCATCCATTGTCATGCTTTCTTCTTGACCATAGATCTGTGCACGATGTTTAAACCACATTCCGGATCCCCCCCACCATTAAAAGAAGAATGATCAGGGGGGATCTGTAATTCAATCTAAGTCGTGGATCTAGGTGCTGACACCTGAGCCGTTCAGATGCATGCCTTTGTTACCTCTGATTCCGAACCCCCCCCCCCCCAACTGTTAAAGGTAGAATGATCAAGGGGGTCCAGAAAGACTTGTTAACCATAGATCTGGGCACAAACATCTAAACTGCTCATACATGCGCTGTGATTTAACTGTGAGCGCGAAGGCATATGTGCTCCGAAAACTTAGGATAAGTGCATATTGTGGGTTTTCCCAAGCTTTTTCATGCTTTTATCACCAAGGGGTTAGACATCAAAACCTTTTAACCTCAAATATATGGTTCAACATTGATCATCATACTTGTTTTATTAATATAAAGCAAACTACCCTATGCTCTAACCTAATTACCTATGACAATTAGCCCAGATCAAACTGTTGGACTAAGAAAGTACTCTATCCTAGGGTTATCTGACCAAGATTAGGCAGTTTGGTCAAATTTATTCACTAGCTAACCTAAATCACCTCGCTAATATTAAATAGTTTAGCCAAGCTTATTCACTACTCCTATCAACAACAATTCAAAAGGACTTGGCCATGCTTGAACTGTATGGACCAAATCATTGTTATTACATGGGGCTCTATTGAATTTCTTTTATGCCCTCTTTTATTCTTTTTCTTTCTTTCTTTCTCTTTTCTTTTTCTCTTTCTTTTCTTTTCTTTTTCTTTTTCTTTTCTTTTTCTTTTTCTTTCTTTTTGTTCAAATTATTTGTAGAATGAAAAATCATTTGACAAACAAAAACACTAAAGAGATAAAATTTCAGTCACCATTTGATCCTATAAATTATAGGGTTATAACAACGGCTCCACCTGGGGATGGTACTGTCCTTGTGAAGTGCCAAGAATCCTGATTCCTGATGTTCTGAAAAACTTTTTTCTATAGTTGCCTTTGTTGCTTGATTGGTTTTATTTTTGAAAATTCGAAGACAATGTTTAGTGGCTTAGGGCCTTCTCTGCGGGCTTCAACCATCTGATCAAAGTTATTCACTCATAAATTTTCAAGCAAAATGAAAATGGTTTGTACAATGGAAAAGTGTGACTGAAGGTCCCTACTGAGGAGGTAAATAGTGCTTCAACATTTTTCCATTTACAGGTCCTCCTGGCAGATTGGTCCCATCACTATTGTTGAGCAAGAAGGCATTATTTCCTTTGAATTCTTGAATAATGTAAGGTCCCTTCCATAGACAGTTGAATTTTCCATGCTTTCCCTTATCTTCATTTTGGGCATCCCATCTCAGAACCAAGTCACCTAACTCAAAGTCATCTTCTTTAGTTCTTTTGTCAAATATATTCTTAATGATTTCTTGGACAACCTGATTTTTGTTGTATACTTCTTCTCTGGACTGCTACAAATGGATCATCTGGTTTATCCTTCTTTGGGAGTCGTTCGGCTTGGCTTGCATCTCTTGGAGAAATTTCATGACAAGGACTCCTAAGGAAATGGGAAAAACTGCTTCAGTACCATAGACTAGCTGATATGGTGACATACCAATTGACCTCTTGGTGGTCAATCAGTCAGCCCACAGTGTGAAAACCAGCTTGTTATGCCACGACTTTTTGTTTTCTTGAAAATTCTTCTTAATAATGTTCACCAGGGTCTTATTGGATGACTCCGCCAACCCATTTCTCTGAGGGTCATAAGATGTGGAATGACCCAAACCAACATGATACTAGTTGCAAAAGTCTACGAGCTTCTTAGATTGGAAAGCAACTGCATTTTCAATTATAATATTTCTAGGACAACCAAAATGAGACAAGATATTATTTTCTAGAAATTTAATAATAACATAATCAATAGCTTGCCTTCTTGGTACAACTTCGATCCATTTTGTGAAATAGTCGGTGACAGTAAGAATCCACCTATGTTGGCCCGAAAGGAGGGTGTATTTCTCCAATAAAGTCTAATCCCCATTGCTGGAAAGGAGCTTCAACAAAGACTGGTTTCAGGGGAAAAGGAAGGAGCTTCTTTTTTCCCTCGAATACCTAGCATTTATGACACGAAGTCACTTTCTGATGCACATCAGTGAACACCATAGGCCAATAGAACCCAACTTTGATAATTTTATTAGTTGTGGTCTTCCATCTCAGATGATCACCATAGTCTCCTGCGTGAAAATCCTGCAATACTTTGTCATCTTCATCCTTTAATAGACAATTAAACAAAATACCTCCAAAATCCTTCCAATATAGATTGCCTTCTAGAATGCCAAATTTTAATGCTTTCAATTTCAAAAACCTAGCTTTAGTTTTGGTCAGACCAGGGGGAGCTTGTAAGTTATG
>ML820239.1:87581-103022 GCA_009831015.1 Picea engelmannii
TTTCCAAATTATTTATTTTCAGGTATTTTTAATAGAATTTGTGATTAAATACTAGAAAATTAACATATTTTTATTATATCTCAAAGTTGGATGAGTTTTATGATGACTACAGGCATATTTGAAGATTTCCACAAAGTCAAAAATCACCACCTAGCTTCAAATTCGAATTTCATCTTCAAGTTTTGATTTGGATATAATCATTCAAGCTAACTTCAAGGAGAAGATCATGGATAGAATATCTTATCCAAGATATTTGTGGAGGATTTGAAGGGAGAGGTTGAGAGAAAAGTGGATCCGTAATTATGAGTTTGTTATCTTCATTCATGTATAAATAAGAGTGTTCTCTCCTCATTTTGAAGGAGGCCTCTCTTTAGAATAGAGAATATAAGAATAGAGTGATTGAGCTTTGATTCATAGTCTTGTAGTTTTGAGATAGTGATTTTCATTATTTGTCATGTATTGGATTGTTTTAATGTAAGATTTTACTTTCTCATAGTGGTTTGTCATTTACCTTTTTGTCATGTGTTGTTGTAGATGCTTTTTAAATGCTTTTATTGGATTTAATTCACGTACTTTCATGTTTTCATAGATTAGTTCTAGATTCCATGCTTTCATAGTTAGATTCAATTTCATTTGCAAGTTCTATTTAGCATTAGGTTAGTTTCCTTTAATGCAATTTTACATGCTTTCATAATTATATCTCATTCAGTCATGAGTGATTTCCTTTTGAATGCCAGATTAGGCTAGTTCACTTTAGCCCTACATTTCCTGTTCTTACACCTCGTAAGTTTATGAACCTCCCAGATTGATAATTTATTGTTGAATTTACAAGAATTAATTTTACTCGACAGTAGCCATCTTCCTATTCTTGTCTGCCATCCTGAAAAACTTGTTGTTGTCACTCTACAACCATGAGTGCTTCCAGCATCTCCTTATAGTTGACCTGACTGTCTATTGATTGATACGTATTTGCGAACAATCACAACAGAGTTTCAACACTTTTCCTTCCTTTTTCCTATGGCTCCCTCTGCCTGCAATATACCGAAAGAAACATGCTCTGATACCAAATTGATGCAGATCCCCGACCCTTTGACCGAGATCTGTACATGATCATTCTAAATTCTCCTCGAGCCGAAGCAGCTCCCTCGGATCCCTATTGGAACCTCACGAATGTGATCCACAGGTCCTTCATGAAAACCCCACCTATACGAACATGCACAAGGAGTGACCTTCACCTCCTCCAAGAGACCATGGTGCTATGATCAAGCCCTACACCCAAAGGAACTTTTCATGACTCGCGATCTCGTGAGTTCGTGATTTGAAGCTCTTGAATCCCCTTTCTCCAAATCTTCGATACTCGAGATGCGATACAGGTATGGCTCCTCCTTGTTAATGCCTTCCACATATAACCGTAGGCTAGGCTAAACACTAGCATTTCTCACAACTCATGACCTCATGAGTTGAAGTGTGAGCCCTCGTGCTCTTCCTTTGTGTATCCCTGAAATGCAATAAGCCAACAATGGGCTGACTCCTTCCCAGGCGACGTGTGTCCACCACCTGCCACCCACTTCCACCTTTCTCTGGGTGCTTGTTGTTATGCCACCTATCAACCATGTGGCCCCACCTAATGGATGTGCTATGTGTTCACATGAGCCCTTGGTGCTCGACACTTCGCGACTTCGCAGTCGAAAAGAAATTCTTTCAGCCCTTGAACCCCCGATATTCGATACCACACGACGGTTATGATCCAATGGTTCTCTCATGGCTTAGATCTATCGGTCTAGATCTCCTTCCCCGCTCCTCGCAACTTGGGACTTCACAAAACCAAGAATTTGGTCTGCCCTCCAAACTCATGAACCCCGAATTCATGAAATGATCAAGATCTTTGCCACCTGTCCTCCAAAATGGATGGTCCTGATGCTTTCGGGACTTGAAAAGTCCTCTTCCTTCTTTTGTTATGAGGTTTAAACCTTGCACACCTTTTATGGATCCGACAGCTCTCAGAAAATAGACACTTCTCCCTCGAAGTGTCTATCATTCGTTCTACCCTTCTATGTGGCTTCCCAGGGATTAAACCCCTTGCACCTTCTTTCAGATCCGACAACTATCGGTCCTTTGCACAAGATCTGACGACCTAGATCTATTTATCTTCCTTGTGTACTTTCCTGCGTGTGTCTGGACATAGAATTCAACGACCCATATCTCGCCTCTCCTACTGATCTAACGATAGTTGTTCTCTACATTGAGCATGCCTTTCTTCCTTTCCCTTGAATGATTCATTGCTCCAAAAGGCCTCATCCTTTGTCTCTGCTGCAAAGCCTGTAACCTCGGTTCCCACCTGTATTCAAAGAGGTGTTCCTCCACCTAAGATTTGTTCACTCTGAAACCTCAAAGGGTTTCCCAACCATTGCACTCCTTGCAAGGTCCCTACACACAACTATGCTATCCGTCTTGAGCTTTTCCTGTTAGAACCTCTAAGGGATTTGACCCTTTCCTTCTCCTTGAAGGGATGGAAGTTCCCTCTTCTGTAACTTCCTTCTCAAGCATGCTTTTCTGAGCCTATAGGGTGTTCAGTAACCCTGTGAGTGTCTTTCTGTGACACTTATGTTATCTCAAAACTCGAAAGAGTTCCTTATGTGCACACTTGAACCAACTCAATTCCCTCCTGGAAGAGTTCTCCAAAATCCTCAGTGACTCTATCTTCTCACTAAACTCAAAATAGAGTTCCCATCAATGCATCTTGGGTATTTTCTCAATGCCCTCTTGGCAGAGCTTCCACAAAACCCTCAGTGATTCTGTTTTCTCTGTGCCTTCCTCCGCATAGTCTTACCTTCAAGGTGTTCAACAACCTTGAGGATTCTCCCTGGGTCTAATACATCCTCTGGTGCGCCCTCTTGGCACAACTATATCCAAATTCCACATAATTCAAAAGTGCACTCTATGCACTGGCTTACAAAACCCGCAACGTTCTGTCATGCAACCTTTTGCATGAAGCCTCAAAGAACCAGACGTGAAATCAGTAAACCCACAGATAGTAAAATATATCTATCCCTACAAATGAAAATCTAATATACAACATATCATAAACACATAAAGACATTCATCAACATACACAAAATAACATGTAGGAAAAACTACTCTAATTGTATTAATATGAAATGCCTCTTTACAATGTGTTCGAGCTCGGACTGCAACAGAGTCTCGGCTCTCTCTTCTATAACCTATTCTCTCTTCTTATACTCTCCTTCTCTACAAACTCTGCCAACTAATCCTATAGATACAAAGGATCTTTTTACAAAAGGGGCTCCTCAAGCTCTTCCCTCCATCTCACAAACTCTCATTAATTTACATTCTATTACATTGAATGGTTGTCTAGTCTGAATCAGATATAGATATCAGCCTTACAACCATTTAAGGCAACCTTTATCTAAATCCTAAGCACATGCATGGATTTTGGCTCTACCAGCCTTATAACATTTAATACAATTTTCAAAATTTGAAAATCGAGAAGGCTATGCCTCTCTCCTCCATTGAATGTGTGCTTTGATGTTCTGGTTGGCTAATGCATAGCTGGCTTGGAGCGATGCTCTTGCATCATTCTCTCTCTAATTTTAGTTTATTTTGGTATATGTTTCCTAATACATATTCCATTATGACCTCATACATTACTACCATTTATTATATCCTCTTTTGACACCCTAATATCTTTGAATTCCCTTATTTGACTTTGATTCCTTGCACTCAAATCATCTACAACTTTGTTGAATATGTGTTATATTCTTTGCAAGATTGGTCCCATGTACTATAAATTGATATGGGAGAAAAGGGAGGTCGCGGGGTGTGTTGGGGTTTCTAGGGTGGATGCCCCCCAAAAAAAATATTGGTGGTTTTTTTCATCCAGTTTTGGTGGCCTTTTGGCACATGGTTTTCCTTGATGGTTTTCTAATTCTGGTTAAGGAATTAGGGTTGATGACTAATCCAGGTCAATAAATTAGGGATTTGGATGTCGCGCGATACTATATATATTATATTGTAAACAGTGAATGAATATTGTGAATAAATATTAGGGGTGTGGATCTAAACAAGTTGTTGGTTTTCTTGATTTTGGTTTCCAGGGTAAAATTTTCATGTAATGTGTGAGTGTCCCATGGTATCTTTTCTATTTTTACTAAGAATCTATTTGTATTAATAAATTTTACAAGGTTAAAATCTACATTTGGTATCATAACTATTATTGGTTGCAAGGGGATGCCTTTGTGGCTAAGGGTTTGACTCAGTTTTGTGATAAACCTTATTACAGTGGGAGATCTGCGGTATCGATTCTTTAGATTAAAAGAAATGGAAATTAGTTTGAAAATATTGATCTAGATTATAGTGAGAACAACATAAAGGAAGATATATACTAGAAATATGACAAGGAAATATATAGATATATTTCAAGGATCGCAATAATAAAATAAAATTCAGATAATATTAATGACTTTCTGGAATACAAAAGGTTGTAAAATGCAAAGCACACAAGTTAGCTAGAATGGTGCTAACTTATATTTGGAGAGAGATATGTGTCAGCTACGATAATTTGCAATAACATGATTACAAAGAGGATGAAAATTAATTTTAACATAAAGAATCAATGATAAAACCCTAAATATCCAAATCCCAAACCCCATAACATGAAGTACTGAAAGGTTTGTGGGCCCTGATGTGGTTAGTTGATATGCCAAGTCCTCGAGGGTAAAAAAATTTCATACGATCTCCATTTGGCATGCTTAGTACACCATAAAAAAGTTTTAATATAGGAGTACACATTTTGTTCATCCTAACATCTACCTTTGGCTACATGTTAGGTGCTAACGGGCCAAAAAACGTTATTTAGGGCCTCAAAATGCCCCCAAAAGTTTGGAACCCAAACAATTGTAGAAACAATGTCGAGATGTGGAACCATTATGAATTAGTGGAACATGTGGGTGTCCACTAGTATCCACATAGATCAATCCTCCCACCTTAGGAAGCAATGGTCCCCATTGTGTGAATTTCCCCCATCACATGGGGAAACTTCTACTAAACCTTGCTCTTGGTGAGCCACTTTCCCCGGTGAAGAAACCACCTTGCTTTGACGACCAAATATAGCTTGATGTTTTTTTGGTGGGTACCCTTCATATTGGTGTCCATGATATGATCAAAATTCACCTGTTCAATGTATTCATGATTGAGTTATGTATGTCCCAAGTACTTGGATGCATCCAAAGTTTCCAAGAAAAGTGGAAAATATGATCGAAGCAGTTCCACATTAAATATTGGGTGCAAGCCAAGGAAAGGAGGAATACTTAATTCAAAAGAATTATCACCCACATACTTGTTTATGGTGTAAGGATCATATTGTCTAATGTGTAACTTTTGATGGGGTCCTGTGAGACACTCTTTCTACAAACCAAAGAATACCTTATCTCCCACCTAAAACTTGTGTGGTACCCGATGTTTATTGTGGAGTTTCTTGTACTTGGCATTGGATTTTTGCAAATTATCATGAATTTTTTCTTGGATTTGCTATATTTTCTCAAAAAATTTGGTTGCTTCATAAAACTTGATTTGAGCATAAGAGGAATCTTCCTATGTAGTTGCAATGGGTAGATTTATGTCAATAGGGGTCAATGTAGGGAACCCCAAGAACACCTGAAAAGAGTTATGGTCGATAGAGATATGAATGACTTTGTTGTAGGTATGTTGAACATAAGGAAGGCTCTCGTCCCATGTGCATGAATTTTTGGAATTGTACATCCTCAATATATGGACAATCATCTTGTTGACTACCTTTGTTTCTCCATCACCTTGTGGGTTGAAGGAAGATGATCTGGTCATCTTGGTGTCCACCCTCGACCATAGGATGGACAAAAACTTACTTGGGAACCTACTATATTGATCTAAAATAATGGTCCGTGGAAGTCCAAAATGAACCCAAATATGTTCAAATAGGAGCTTGGCAATGGTATCATCTATGATGCTCTTCTTCCAATGTGCCAAAACTACCATCTTAGAGAATCAATCAATGACCAGAAAGAGAAAGTTGTTCCCATGCTTTGTTAAAGGAGGATTAGATATGTAGTCCACATAGATGGAATCCAAAATCCTATTTGAAGTATAAAGAGGGGTGAACAACCTCTATTTCTTAATGGTGGGATTGGAAATGGGATAGGTAGTGCAAGATATAATGTACTTACAGACATCTTGTCGAATCTTAGGCCAATAAAAATGATTTTGTAGTACTTCCATTATTTTTTCCACACCAAAGTACCTTTCTTCCCGACTATAATGATCTTCCTAAATAATTTTTACACGCTCACTTCAAGGAACAAAGAGATTGCTCATATGGCATAGCAGTCCATATTGGAGATGAAAGTATGGAATTATTTTTCCTACTCTCAATGTGTGTTGTGTGGAAGTAAAGTCAAATTCACTATTATATAATTGTGTCCACCTAGACGTCTCATGCCTATAGAAGTCAAGAACAATGGTTAGTGCCACAACCATGGGTCAAATTTGGTAGTATAAAAGATGGTTGGTGTTTCCCTTATTTCACTTGATGTTTAGGTGGAATTATTGTAGGTACATGGACCACTTCTAATGGAGGTCATTATTTAACTCTACTTGTGTTTGCATGAATTACAGAGGCCTGTGATTAGTGTGGATGATTGCTTCATTCCCTGGAATGTAATAGTTACATTGTCGACATGCCTGCATATTGGAGTACATATATTTTCCATAAGTGGGGTATCTATAAACAACATTAGATAGTGTTTCATTATGATACACCACCAGATGACCATGATGAGTGAAGATTACACCGATAGCATAATCGAAACATCTTTCTTAAACTCAAATGGTTGTTCCAGGTATAGAAGAATAAGGGTTGGTGCTAAGGAGAGGTGGAATTTCAAATGCTTGAATTCTTTATGTTGGGATGAAATCCCAAAAAAAAATTCCTTCGCTCCACCCTTGGTCACTTGGCTTAGGGCCCAAGAAATATGAAAGAAACCCAACACAAACCTATGGTATAAGTTGGCGAGGCCTAAGAATTTTTGAATCTCGACCAATTGTGGATGACTTGGATCTTGGATGGATCCACATGAAAACCCTACTCATCCATGATATATCCCAAATATTGGATCCTTTACATGCCAAAATAACACTTCTCTAAATTGGCATATAACTTTTGTTGTCGCTAGTTTCCTAATATATTTTGAACGTGCTCCAAATGTTGCTCCCACATTTCACTAAATATGAGGATTTCATTCAAATATAGGACCAAACAAGAGTTTTTTAATGATCAAAATATATCATCCACATGAATATGGTCGGGACATTAGTAAAGCCAAAATGCATGACTAATCACTCGAAAATACCTTCTTTATTCTTAAAGGTTGTATTTCATAGATTGGTTTGTTTTATCAACACCTGCTAGTAACCTTTCTTCAAATCAATCTTGCTCGAAAATTTGTCTCCCTTGAGATAATTTAGAAGATCGTCATTACAAGTGATTGGGTATTAGTTCTTGACAATACTCTTTTTTAGGGATCTATAATCAATACAAATTCACCATGTCCCACCCTTCCTTTTTACCAAAACAATTGGGCTCCCACAAGGTGAATATATTTTTTTGAGATGACCCTTCAAAATTAGTTCTTGTATCTGTAATTTGATTTCTTCATTATCCATTACAAAATGCCAATATACATGGTCGTTACGAAAAGGAGCACCAGGTGTCAAATCAATTGGTTTCTTGTCATGATAGTGTAAAGGAACCCCACTAGGTGAGGAAAATATGTCTTCATGCTATTATACTATCTTGTACACATACTTTTATTATGTGGAGATTCCTTGCACAAAGGTTTTGGAAGTTGAAGTGAAATTTCATTCACCTTCCAACTTAACCATAAAGAGGACAAATCTCTCGGTTTGAGAAAACATATTTATTCACTAATTTGTGAAGATCAAAGAGATTGCAGTATTTGGGACTAACTCCAAAAGTAATAATGACACTACAAGGCCTATATTCATAAAGAGCATGATGCTTCGACATATATGGTTTCCCTAATAAAAAATCACACAATTCCTCGTCTTTGAAGGATTTTATTCCATAGTGCAAGAGATATTATTGGTTGACACATATGTCTCGCCTATAGATAAGAAAAATGATGGTGTAGGGCTGAGAATGTAGAGTCATTGTTAGGTTCAACCTATGGAAAACCTCTATTGATATTAGGTTCTTATGGATACCACTAAATTGAGTGGGGTCCCTTTCACCCACATCTATTAGTAGAAGAGGAACTCCCATTCTTTAGGCTCATCTGGCTCCTCTATTTGCACTTTTATGGTAGCATTGGTGACACTAGGTTATGTGTCAATGATATTTTTTTCCCTTTCCAGTTGTGAATAAGAATCTATGTCAACACCTAACCCTGAGGCTTTTGTATTATCCACCAATGATTGTTTGGAGCGACATTCATCAATATTTTCCCAAGGGATTTTGTGAAACTCGCACCTGTTACATGTCAAAATTACTCACTTTGATGATGTCTCATTATCATTATCGCAAGCATTGCAAGTGTCGCACTTTTTTCGCAAGTGTAGAAAGTGTCACAAAGATCATACTTTCATCTCACCTATGTCACATCGTGGATGACATTAAAAGAGCACTTGGAATATCCTCTAACACTCATTAGAAGATGAAAATATATTTTTTGGCAATGAGTGCAAGCTTTTACCTTGAGGAATTACCATCATAAAAGTATTTTTGAAGATAAATTCTCCCCTCACCACTTGAAAGGAGCACTAGCACTCCTTCACCTCTTAGCAGGGAGCACTACAATGCTCTGTGGCCAACTTTGAGAGAGCGTCGACCTGTTGAGGAAATATTGGGACAAATACCCCTTATCTATAAGGACAACTAAGAAGCATTCGAGTCAATTTGGCTGGAATCCAAGTTCAAGGATGGATCTAAGGGGAATGCCACAACTGATGGATTCATATCCTCAAATTATCCCAATAATATATAAGGTGGTTGATCCTCTCAAATCCTATATAAGGAGGCATTCTCATGGTGAAAGTGGGGGAATAATCAGTGAAAACTATTGTCATTCTAATCGTGGATATTTTGAGCAAGGGTTTGGACAAGGAGGTCTTGGGGAGGCTGCTACATATGCATCTACATTTGTAGGAACCTTGTTTTGTTCTCATTAATATATATGTTCTTGGCCTGTTTCCTTCAAGTTTGTGTACATTCGCATGGTCTTGTCTCTTTTGATGAATCTAGTTTTAGACTAATCTTGGTATAATAGGAAGTATGCTTTGTCTTTGTTGTCTATTGGATTACATAATTCATTGGAGGACTTGGAGATCAAGATCAACCTGGATCAAGTGAGGACAAACTTTATAAAAAGGCACTCATACTTTCTTCTTCTTCTTCCTTGACTAGTTTAACTTCATTTAAAGGAATGTTAGTGTTCAAAGTTAGCACCTTTCTATCTTGGTCATAGGGGTCTAGGATCCAAGAGGAAATTCACCTGTCCATAAGGGAATTTTTCTACAACAGAAGGTGAGTTATATCGATCATGTTTTATCCTACTCGAGCTCATAAAAATAAAAGGAGGTACTTGTCTATCTGGATGGGGGAAAAATTGAAGGAAGCAAGCCAAGCCATTTTTTGGGAACATCACAAGTCACTCTTGCAGTCTCCCTGGAACATGACACATTGTTCTTACATAAATTTTAACCCACTGAAACTATGCATTGCACCAATCCTCTAAGTTTCTTTAATCCTTTGGGTCACCCGATGAAAGTCACAGTATCCACTGCATTGTTTCTTGGTCCATGTCATGTTTCTGTCATTTGTGCCTTAATGTTGAAGGGAAGTATCTGCCTCGAGATTCAAACATCACAAATTTCCATTTTCAATACCCGTGTCAGTGCATACTCATTTTATTCACCATATTACATATCTATGTCAGTTTTGTGTCGTTGATGGAGGATACATCAAGGCCCTCCTTCGACTAGCATTTTCCTATCGACTTCAGCACATCATTCAAGACTTAGACTTAGAAACCAGTTAGTTCCTTGGAACCTACATGCATCAATTTCAGGCTCCTCGCTTCTGACAATGGGTTTACATCATTGACCTCTGATCGAATGATTCAACAAATGTTTGAATTCATCTCATCTATTCACATTCATTAGATTGTACTAGGGTGCCTTGGGAGTCATTGACATCATTGGTGATTTCCCTCACACTTGTTAACAGTTTACGTCAATGACCAGTAATCAAGTAGTTTATACCATTTTTGACATCAAAACATCTATTCACATGGCTAGACTTGTGCCACATCAGAGTTGGGACGAAGACACTGGGTTGATTGTTCACTTTGATATCTACTTTACCCAGGCTGTGAAAGGAGATCTTTTGAGCGTATTGATATATATATATATATATATATATATTGTTACATAGATCCATTTTGTATTGGTTTGTGGCTATGTCTTGTCATCTTGTAGATACACTGTGTATTTCTTGTGGCTATGATCAGTTCATGTCATGGAAGTATAGATCCACATTGTATCTTTGGTGGCTATACCCTTAACTCAATATGATTATGGATTCGTAGTGTATTTGATGGCGACCTTACCTTAAAATTACTTTATCACTCAAGCATAGGTATGCCTGCCTTGGGTTTGAAACATGTCATAACATTTGTTTAATGCTTCTTTGCAGCTTATACCAGGTTCTTCGACTCCATACCCTTGCTTCAAAAGTCTACAAAGTACTTCAATCATCATTTTCCATCTTCTGACCTTGTAGTTTGGGGGGGAATCTGTTACACTTCAAAATTACTCACTTCGATGATGTCTCATTATCATTATTGCAAGTGTCACAAGTGTCGTACTTTTGTCACAAGTGTGGAAAGTGTCACAAAGATAATACTTTCATCTCTCCTATGTCACATCGCGGATGACATCATAAGAAAACTTGGGATATCCTCTAAGACTCGAAGATGAAAATATATCTTTTGGCAATGAGTATAAGATTTTACCTTGCGGAATTACCATCCTAAAAGTATTTTTGGAGATCAACACTCCCATGCCTAGTTGCAAGGAGTGCTAGTGTTGCTTGAAATATTAGCAGGGAGTGTTGCAACGCTCTATGGCCAACTTTGAGGGAGCGTCGATCTATCGAGAAAATCTTGGGACAAATCCCCCTTATCTCTAAGGAGAGATAAGAAGCATCCGAGTCAGTTTGTCTTGAATACAAGTTCAAGGCTAGATCTAAGGGGAGTCCCACAACTAATGGAGTCATATCATGAACTTATCCCAAGAATATCTAAGGTGTTAGAGCCTCTCAAAGCCTATATAAGGAGGCATTCTCATGGTGAAAGTGAGGGAATAATCAGTGACAAGTATTGTCATTCTGATCGTGGAGATTTTGAGCAAGAGTTTGGACAAGGAGGACTTGGTGAGGTTGGTACATCTACATCTACATTTGTAAGCACTTTGTTTTGTTCTCATTAATATATATGTGCTTGGCATGTTTACTTCAAGTTTGTGTACATTTGCATGGGCTTGTCTCTTATGATGAATCTAGTTTTAAACTAATCTTGGTAGGATAGGAAGTATGCTTTGTATTTGTTGTCTATCGGATTGCATAATTGATTGCAGGACTTGGACATCAAGATCAACCCGGATCAAGTGAGGACAAACTTCATAAAAAGGTACTCATACTTTCTTCTTCTTATTTCTTGAATAGTTTATATTCATTTAAAGGAATGTCGGTGTTCAAATTTAGCAACTTTCTATCTTGGTCAAAGGGGGGGGTCGGACAATCACTTGTCCACAGGGGAATTTTCCTACAAAAACACCACTTTCTAATTTCCTTCTTCGACTTCACATTACCATTCTTTTTAAATGTCTTGGACTAGTTGTCCTAGTGTTGTACATCCTCTCTTTGTCCTTTTATCTGGGAGTGAGGACCACCTTTATCAAGATTCTACTGCGATGGGTTAGCAGAAAACAAAATCCTGCTTATTCCTTTTCGTTAACTTCTTCTTGATCATAACAACATATCGGTACACAACTCCCAGCGAGGACATGTCCAAGAAATACATGTATGTTTGTGTTAGGTTCCTAACCCACACATAGGTAGAAAAATATATTCAAATGTAATAAAGGTCAATATTAATAAGGCATTTCAATAAAATAGAATAAGGCGGATGTAAGAAGACCGAATAGAAGCTTTCGCTTCTAGAAGGATCTTCCTCTAGATGCTTCTTTTTAGTATAAATAGGATTCAAGGGTATGAGAACCCTAGATTGGATATTATTGTAATAGAGATTTTCTCAACTAGAGGTTGCCCCTCAAAGAGGCCTGTGAACATTTATTTCAGATTCAAAGTTCTATTTCTGTTGTTATTCTCATATCATTTCATTGTTATTGTGGTGAATGTTCTAGTTATATTGTTGTTATTATGCCATTACTAGAATTTTATTTCAGTTCTGCATACAATTTATATTTGGTATATTACAAGTGGTATCAGAGCACTTTCCTCGGCAGGAAGTGTCGGTTAAATTTTTTTCAGGGAAAAGACATATTACGACATCTTTAAGCCACAGAGATCTGTCGTTACATGCATAAACCCACAGTTGAGGGAATCATAGACACAGGAAATAAAAGTGGTACTTAAGCACACATCTGTTGGCCACCCTTGTAACCCTTTTTGGTACCCCTTCGAGTGGTAGCACATAAAAAAAAAACTATGTACGGATCGGCCTAGATTACTTGAAGCCCCTCTTTAGATAAATCGACCGGTCACCTGACTGCTATAGTGTCATCGAGAACAACACTCGGGAAGATACTCTCTAGTTCCTGGGTAGTCGAGTAGTACGGCTAAGGGTATGGTCTATGCTCCTTAGATAGTGCCCTAAGATATTGGGCCGAGTACTACTGTTGGACCCCGCACGTATATCAGAGAGATATAGCACAGTGAAAACCCTTGTCTGTAGAACCCTTGAATACCTAACCTTTGGGGGATAGAAACATAAACAAATTAAAATAGACAAGATCTATTGCCACAAAACTATGTTTAGATTGCCAAGTAAATACACATTTCTTTCTGGTTAAGAATTTGGGCATTTCCTCTCTACATTATTCTTTAGACCGAAGTATAACTCTATAAAAAAAATAAAAAATAAAAAGTCTGGAAAAATTTTCACCATTTTTCGAGACCTATTCCATTGGATTCGTCTCTTCGCCCTTATCAAATTCATCCATATCATTTTTTTGGCCAAATATTCTTACCCTGCCCGCCCCTTTTCAGTTTCCTCATCCTCATGGCCCATACTCGTATCCAAGACTTGGAAGCTCACTTCAACACCTTGCAAGCTAGTTCCATTGAGGCCCAACAAGAAGTGAAACAACTCCGTGCCAATGTTGCCACCATCAATACAACCATGCAATCCTCTATGGGGTAAATCAAACAAGATCTCACCACCCAACTTGAATCAGTCTTTTCATCACTCTGCACCAAACTGCATATCCCTACAGATAACCCTTCCTCTTCCTCACCTCCACATACTGAAGGTGACCATTCCTCTCATTCCCATACCTTGCAAAACCATCACTTTAAACATGACCTACGCCTTTCGCGGGTGGATGTGACCAAATTTTATGGCTTGGACCCCACTGGTTGGGTAACCCAAATGGAACATAACTTCTCTTTGTACGACGTTACATATGACTTGGTCAAATTCGAGTATGGTGTTATCCATCTAGATCAATAACTTTGGAAATGGTGGCAATGGAGAAAAACTTCTCATCAAGGGTATATTTCTTGGACACACTTTGTGGCAGAGCTTTATGAACTCTTTGACACTGACACCAACCATTTGGGTTGTTTGAAGAAGATGAAACAATTAGGAATAATGGAAGACTTTATAGATTCCTTTGAGTGCATGGGTTTTAGAACAGAGGGCATGTATGTTGCCTTTTTCCGAGAGTGTTTTATCAGCAGCCTCAAGGATGTAATTCGGGCCCATGTCCTCATGGATCGACCTGAGAGTTGGGTGGAGGATACCAAAAGAGATAAATATGAAAAACAGGTTGTATCTGCTCAAAACCACAAAACCCTCCTTTATCCCTTGCCCTAAAACAGTAAATCCCACTACTCCCTCTACTCCACTAAAGATCCAAAAATTGACCAGGGATGAAATGGTTGAATGCCAGCTCAAAGACCTTTGTTATAACTATGATGACAAATATTTCCCGGGCCAGAAGTGTAAAGAAAAAAATCTTTTTATGGCCATCTCTGAGGAGATTTTGAAAGAAGATAAAGAAACTCCCTTTGTGTCTATGTCACCTGAATCCACTGACACAACCCCTCCCTCAAAACCTCCCTAAGTAGAATCGGTCATTTCCCTCAATGCTCTCACTAGATTCTCTGCTCCCCAAACCCTCAAGCTAATCGGTTACATCAAGCATCAGAAGGTCATCATTCTGGTTGATAGTGGCAGCACCCATAATTTTATTCATCACAACATTGCCCAAGAAACTCATTTCTACATCCATGCTATCAATAATTTCCAAATCATGATTACCAATGGTGGTTCCATGAAATGTGGAGGGCATTATGAAAATGTGCGTCTCCAAATTGGTGACTACCACCTGAAATCCCATATGTTTTCTATTGACATGGGAGGTTGTGACATTGAGTTGGGTGCAGACTGGCTAAGAACTTTGGGTCCCATTCTCATGGATTTTAAAGAATTAACCATGCAATTCAACCAGGAGGGCCACCAATATAAGTTACAAGGAATCACCGCTGGTTCACCTGAGATCATTAGTTCCCATTGCATGGAAAATCTGCTCAAAAAGGGTCATTCTGGTGTTATCGCCCAACTCCATGCCATACAAGCAACAAAGACACCCTCAGTACTGGAAGACCTCCAAGCCATCCTTTCTAAATATCAATTGGTCTTTTCCACTCCCCAAGGCCTCCAAGCCATCCTTTCTAAATATCAATTGGTCTTTTCCACTCTCTAAGGCCTCCCTCCTTCCTGTGGTGTTCATTATCATTGCATTCCCCTTATACTCGGAAGCCTTCTTCCCAATATCCATCTGTATCGTCACCCCTTTTCCCAAAAATATGAAATTGAGAAAATGGTCTAGGAACTCCTTAATGCAGGTGTTATCCTCCCTAGTACAAGCCCCTACTCATCTCCTGTGGTCATGGTCCCGAAGAAAGAAGTTTATTGGTGAATGTGTCCTGACTTTTGTGCCCTCAACAAACTTACCATCAAAGACAAATTCCCCATTCCTGTCATTGATGACCTCCTGGATGAATTGAGTGGTGCCCAATTCTTCACTAAACTAGATCTCCATTCAGGCTACCACCAGATACATATG
>ML820240.1:0-17890 GCA_009831015.1 Picea engelmannii
ATTGTTTGCTACAGGTTTTCATGATTACATGTTGGTATACATAATTGATGAATGTATGGTGGTGACATATAGTTGAGTGTTGAAAGACTATCTTGGATGCATGGTACTAACCCTAGAGTGTGGATTGAGACATTTTTCTATTGAAGTAAAATGTTGGTTGTGACAATTAAGTTATGGAACTTTGGTTATGAGATATATCATGATGATTCTAGCTAGAGATGTCATTGATCTATTGAGGCACACATCTAGTACATATTGGATGCTTAGTATTTGTTGTAGTGAATGGAGGTTGAGGTTGATCTGTTGGGTTACATGACTGGTACATATTTGAGTCGCATTGATATATCTTATGATGTATTATTGGAAGCTTATTTGTTGATATCTTGGTGTATGCATTTGGCATGAGGATGGGCTACATAGTGGGACATGTAGTTGATAAGTTGATGAGGTGGTCATATTATACATCATTGATGAGTCATAGCTTGATCTATAGTTGATGCATGATTGGTACACTTTTGGTACATTGTTAGAGGCACCTACTAGCAGTATGATTGACACATGTTTTATGGTGGATATGGCATACATGCATAAGGACACATATTGATTGTAGTTCATCTTGTTGTGGTATTGGTGCATGGTTAAAGAACTTGCTTAGTACAGGTGGTGATACATGATTCATGTTATGTTGATGCACTCATAGATGGTATATGAATGTGGACGATAGTACTTGGCTAAAGTACACCATTGGTATTACTTGTTTAGAATATACTTTGGTACATGATATATGGGATGATCTAGTTGAGACACTTGATTGATTGAGAAACATGGTTGTGGCACTTGGTTCATGATAGAAGCTTGTCATGGGTGATATGACAAGTGTTTGAGACACATGGTTGGCATGTTTGTATAAGCATATGATTGATACACTCCATTGATGACATCTTATGGCATATTCTATTATATTGATGGGTATTGTGAATGATTGACACATTGTATGGTGTTGATGTACAAGGTTGATGTACATGGGTTGTGTGCATGGTTGGCAGACAATATGGCACAGGATGTACATGGTTGATGTTTTGTTCATGATTCTCTATTTCATTGTTGACATATCTTTTGCTTCATGATGTATGGTACGGCACGAGTTTTGATGCATGGACAGGTCCAAGGATCGTCATAAGAGAGGTTGATCTATGTTCTGGTTGAGTAGTAGCATTGGCAACAAAAGCATATTGCAATGGTAGCATATGGTTCATATTGCAGAGAAGATAGGGGGAGACATACCCATATGGGGAGTCATTCTTCCTCCCATGATTCCAGGAGGAGAGATTTATCAGATGCAAAGATAAATACTTGAAAAAGGAGCTCTATAATTGGAGAAAGAGCACAGAGGCATAGTTCCAGGGGGAGCATGAGCTATATATCTTCAGGAGTACATCATAGTGATATCCCTTGTTCAAAAGGGGAGATATTATTTAGAGGAAGATCCAAGGAATTCGGAAAAGGGGAGCATCCCCAAGGAGAGTTCAGGCAAGGGGAGCAACCCCAAGGGGAGAATGACCCTTTTCCATTGATGTCAAAGGGGAAGAGATAGTCACATTGACGTGATTGAGATGACTATTGAGGTAGAGCAATTCCTTGTCTACATGTTTCCATCAATGATTGGTCTTGACATCAGTGTTGGTATTTCCATCAATGCCAAAGGGGGGGATTGTTGGATCATGTTGTCATTGATGTCAAATGATTGATGTCAAAAAATTGACTGATTGATTGATGTCAAAGGAACAATGGCTTATATGTAAAATGATTGGTGTCAAAGGAAAAATGTCTTATATGCAAAAGGATCGATGTCAAAGGAACAATATCTTGTCATAGCATACTGATGTAATATGTATCGTACTTGATGTGAATGGATTGGTGTCAAGTGGAATCATAAGTCATATGATGTCATGCATAGATGAAGATGGATCAATGAGTTGTCATTGATATATGATGCATAGATGAATATGGATCAATGAGTTGTCATTGGTATATGATGCATAGATGAAGATGGATCAATGAGTTGTCATTGATATATGATGCATAGATGAAGATGGATCGATGTAGTTTCATTGATATATGATGCATAGATGAAGATGGATTGATGTGGTTTCATTGATATTTAATGCATAGTTGGATTGATGTAAAGATGACTCATTATTGTTTTGATAAAGAGTACAAATGGATGAACTCCAAAGTGGTCCCCTTATGGTAAAAGCCCTCATGGGAAGACGGTTTGCGATTAAGTTATCCTAGAAGTATGGTTAGAGAACCCATACTTAATTGTGGAATAATGAGATGAAGATCAGTGAAACTATCCTAGATGGATAGTGCTTGTCATGCCATTTACGGTGGTATGTGGAACGTCACATAACTCCTCACGGTTTGAGATTTATGGACTTACGAAGTTGAAGGACCCTCATATAGCCCCAAAAGGTCAAAGAAGTCAAAGTGCTTGCAAAGAAGGAGGATTATTTAATTAATAAAGTAATGTGACAAAATCAAAGAGTATTATTTAAATAATAAAGTGAAGTGACAAAGTCAAGGAGGATTATTTAAATAATAAAGCAAATGCAGAACTTTCTAATTATGGAAAGTGTTTATAAGAAGGTTAACCCTAAAATGAGGAAAATGGGTTAAGTGGTCAAGTGGCTATTGGATACATGGACAAGTGGAAAATTGAGCAAAGTTGGACATAGGTGACTATGTGGACAAAGCGGCTATGTGGACAAAGTGACCTAGAAGATGCATCTAAGGAAGCTACTTGGAGAAATATAAATAAGAGGCAAGGGTCTCTTGTGAAAATACCTCTTAAGCACATATTGGAGATCTATTTCGAGAGAGAGAGTGGTTGGAGGATCTCATGGACGCATAAAAGTTTCTGTAAGTCTGAGATCTTGATGGTGAAAGTTTTGAAAGTTAAGAATCCCTAGTTTTTGAAGGAGTACGCGAGCAGCAGTGGTCGAGAGAGTGTACATACACAGGCTGTAGTGATCCAGAGTGTGTACACACACAGATTGAAGGAAGATAGAGTGAGTACAGTTGATGGAAGTCATGAAGACTTGAGTGTGAGATGGTGCCAAGTTCTTGACGGCTGAAGCAATTTTCAGATCTGCATTCTATGGGCTCAGATCTGCCATAGAAACTCTGGTATGGTTACATAGTTGTCTTGATGGATACTCTTGCATTTTGTATGGTGAATGCTTGAAGAATTCTTGGTATGGTTGTTACAATTTGGTTTGTGTTGGTTGATGAAGTGAGAAGCACTCTTATGTTTCAATACTGATATGATTGCCATAGTGTACTTGCTGCTTCTACATGATTAAGTAGCACTCATATTGTATGATTGATGAGCATGAATAAGTTGTGGGAGAGCATGGATGTGTTGTGATTGGTTCTAGTTCAAATCGAACAGTGAATGATAGAAGTAGATGTGACTGAGGGTTGTAGAGGATCTGAGTTTTCATGAAGATAAAACCCTAAATACTTAGAAGTCACACGCAGGCTGTACAGACAGGCCGCGTACATACGCGAGCTGTACTACTGGTAGGGTGCATACATATGCGTGTTGCACTATTGACAGGTCATGTACCTGTTGACGGATTGGTATATGTTGAGGATTGATCCATCTTCTCAGTTGGTGTTGAGTTGTGTAAGTTGAGTCTTTCATTATAGAGTTGGTGCTCTTATGGAGTTGTAACTATATTTAGTTGTTGTTGATAACCCAAGGATTATAGTCCATAATAAAAGGAAATTGTACATACATCTTGTGTTCTTTGTGTTCTTTGTGTTCTTTGTGTTCTTTGTGGTGATGACTTATTGATGATATATGTTGTTGGTATATGTTGTTGATGTATGTTCACATCTAACTGATTATAAATGATAGCAATAAGTAATGAGTAAATGGTGAATGCTAACTAAGGAGTTTTGTGAAGGAAAGACATAAAAAGAGCCCCACACTCATTCACCCCCCCTCTAAGTGTGGTCGGTGTGTCCAACAACTTTTTGGGATCTTGTGTAGAGTTTTTGAATGATAGAAAATCTTTACATATATTGAAAAATCTATTAGAAAAGTGTCATCATGGGGAAGAAGGAGTAAATACAATGAATATGGTCCAGAAGAAGAGAAGAGCAAGTCGAGAATTCAGGATGAATGCAAACATAGGGGATTTAAACATGGGGGATATCATACTAGACTTAGGGTTTGAATTCAATGTTCTTCCAAAGAAAACTTGGGAAGATATGGGAGAACCTCAACTGGGGTATTCACCTATTCAGTTAAATTTATCCAATCAACACAGAGTAGTTTCAATTGGAAGATTGAAAGGAATTCAATTAGATCTAGATGGTGTGTGCACCATGGTTGATTTTGAAGGCATTGACATAGTAGATAATACTTCTCCATATCCAGCCTTGTTGGGTCTGGATTGGGATTTTGATAACTAGGCTACTATCAATTTAAAAACAAGGAAGATGATCTTTGAATCTTGAGAATACAGAGTTATTATGTTGTTGGATCCCTTAGAAGGAGGCAGGTATGTGGAACCTGCGACAGATAGTATTCTTACAGAAGATGTGAATCAACTATACAGAACTACCGCACACAAAGAATATTATATCAACCCAACTGTTGATGGCATGCTTAGTTGGAGGAGTATTAGTTCATGTGCTTCATAATCTAACACAGGACTAGAAAACTAGCAGCGATGACTACATGAAGTATCCGCCAGAAGATGTGCTCGAATGACACACACGCTAAGATGGATTGGCTCAGAGATAAGGGAGCCTCCTACTTTTTATGGTATGAATGACTTAGAATATTTTTTTGGTGAAGTTTGAATTAGAAGTAGTAGAAAGTCATAGATTACCAGTATTAGATATTGCTTTGAAATCTACATCTGCACGTTGGTGGGGTACACACAAGGAGAAGATCAACAACTAGTTTCAGTGCAAGAGGTTATTGCGCATCATATTCGGTGCAGAGCAAGAGCACAAATATTAGGAGAAATATGATGGAATTGGACAACCTAAAGAACATGTAGATAGGTGTATGGTTCAATGGATACTAGTGCCACCAAAAGAATGGACACGTCATTTTATTCACACACTAGAAGGCATTCCAAAGAACTGGTACATAGAACAAGAACAACATAGAGAAACTAAAAACTAGGAAGAGATACAACAGAACTTTGTAATTAAATTTTCCTTTGAGCATGAAAGTCCCGAGATAGATATAGCGTTGAAGGTGGTAAGAGACAAAATATTTGAGGAACCCGAATTTGAAATAATTCTAACACATCAGAAGCAGAATAGACAGACACTTAAACAATTACTACATTGTTATCACATCGCAGAATAAGAAGATCTAGTAGAGGATAACCTGCGCAATATCCAAATCTCAGAAGTGGAAGGAGAAAGGGAAATATAAGTTCCAAAGCTAGATTCATAAAACTATGTTGCACCATTAAATATCAAGAAGGTAAACATTGGAACTGCAAAAAACCCAAAGATTGCTAGCATAGGCGATTATTGGGATAATAAAATAGTAGAAAGAATCACAGAATTACTGCGTGAGTACAGTGACTTATTCTTAGAAACATTTTCATATATGAAGGGATTAGTAGGAGAATTAAGAGAGATGAAGATCCCCTTGAAGCCAGAAGCTAGACCTATCGCACAAATACCTTACAAATTAAATCCAGTATACAAAGAGAAAGTGAAGGCAGAAATTGACAAGATGCTAGAAGTTGGTGTCATAGAACCTGTGGAAGAATCAGAATGGATGAGTCTGATGGTGGTGCAGGAAAATAAGCAAGAAGGGATTAGGATTTGTGTAGATTTGAGAAAATTGAATGATGTTTGCCTACATGATCATTTTCCTACCCCATTTACAGACGAAGTTTTGGAGAATGTAGGAGGTCCAGAAGCGTATTCTTTTACAGATGAGTTCTTAGGATATCATCAGATAAGGATTGCACCAGAAGATAGACACAAGACAACATTTGCTACAGAATGGCGATCTTTTCAGTGTACGGTCATGCCATTTGGGTAAAGAATGCACCGGCCATTTTTTCAAGAGTAGTAGTAGCATCTTTTAAAGACTTCATTCATAAATTTTTGGAGGTTTACTTGGATTATTGGACAGTGTTTAGCTTAGTAAAGGACCACATTGTAGTGCTAATATTAATGTTAGACAGATGCAGACAATGTCAAATATCATTAAATATTAAGAAATGTATTTTTAGCGCACCTTTTGGTATTTTGATAGGGAATGTGGTGTGTAAACAGGTTCTATTGGTTGATCCTACTAAAATCATTGTAAAAGTTAACTTAACACCACAAAAATCAGTGCGCCAGTTGAAAAGTACATTGGGCCTTACAAGATATTACAGGAAGTTCATAAGAGGATATGCACATATTACTGCGCAATTGGAGAAGTTGTTCATGAAAGACACTAAGTATCAATGGAATGATGAATTCGAGCAAAGTTTGGATATTTTGAAAGAGAAAATGGTTACTGCACCGATTTTAGTATTTCCGGATTGGGAAAAAGAATTCCATGTGCATGTGGATGCATCTGCAATAACATTAGGAGCAATATTGACACAACCAGGAGAAGGTGATATAGATCACCCTATTGCATTTGCAAGTAGAAAGTTATAAGATTTAGAACAAAACTATAACACTACAGAAAGAGAAGGATTAATTGTGGTGTATGCTTTGCATAAATACAGACATTACTTGTTAGGGAAACATTTCAATATGTTTACAGATCATTAATCCCTAAGATACTTAGTAGATAAGACAATGTTGGGGGGAAGGATATGCAGATGGATACTTTTGTTACAAGAATTTGACTTTGAAGTTGTGGTGAAGCCGGCAAGATTGAATTCATGACCAGATCACTTATCTAGGATAGCTAATGGGGAAGAACCCAGTAACTTAGAAGAAAACTTTCCAGATGCATAATTGTTTTCAATACAGATAGTTGATGAGTATTTTGTTGATATCATTGAATTTTTTAGTACGGGCTTACTACTGCACAAAAGAAAAATTTGGTGGTCAAAGTTGCAGATTATCAGTTGATTGCAGGTCATTTATACAAACTTGGAGCATATAACATCCTAAGGAGATGTGTGATGGAGCATGAAAGGCCTATCATTTTAGTAGATGCACATGAGGGGATTGTTGGAGGAAATTGCGCAGGGAAAGATACCGCGCAAAAGGTATTGCGCGCAGGATTATGGTGCACAAGGATTCATAATACTACTATCAAAAGTGTGATTTTTCTCAAAGAGTTGGGAAACCATCCAGGAGGGATGAGATTCCACTGAGACCTCAAGTAACTTTACAAGTGTCTGATAAATGGGCAATAGATTTTGTAGGTTCAATTAATCCACCAGCTAGAAGATCATGAACTAGATATATTATTACAGCGACAGAATACTAAACCAGATGGGTTGAGGCAGCACCAGTAAAGGATTGCAATGCAAAGACTGCAATGCACTTTTTATTTGAACATGTAGTGACAAGATTTGGATGTCCAAGAATATTGTTGAGTGATTGGGGGACTCGCTTATTAATAGTACAATCGAGGCAATGCTTGAAGAGTTTAATATACATCACCAGAAGAGCACTCCTTATCACCCTCAAACTAATGGAACAGTGGAAGCCTTTAACCAGATTTTGGAGAATGCCTTGACAAAGATTTGTTATGTGAACAAAGATGATTGGGATTTGAAGGTACTAACAGTACTTTGGGCTTACAGGACTACATGTAAGAAGCTAACAGGGAAGATACCCTTTAGATTAGTGTATGGACAGGAAGCAATAGTTCTCTTAGATTATTTGATACCAAGTCTGTGCATTGCAACAATTACATATATGATAGAAAGGGGCATAGCACAGGAAAGATTGGCTCAATTGCTGGAATTAGAAGATGACAAAATCATAGCAGGTTTCCATCGGGAGGTACATAAGGCAAAGGATAAATCATGGCATGACAGACATATCAAAAAGAAGAACTTTAAGGAAGGAGATATGGTTCTCCTCTATGACAGTAAGTATTTGTAGCACTTAGGGAAGCTTGGAATGCATTGGCTAGGGCCGTATCAAATAAAACCGGTCACAGATGGAGATGTTGTATAGCTGCAAGACCTAGCAGGCAAGGAAGTTCAAGGACTGGTGAATGGTAGTCAATTGAAACTATATAGGGACAGTCAACCTACTAACTCTCAGTAATTACAGCCCAGCAAATAGACTTGTACATATTGTAAATAGTAGGAGTTAAAAGAAGAAAATTGAAGACAAAAGTAGAAAAATGAAGAAAAAACCAAAAAGAAGTAGTTAGAGGAATAAGTGATAGACAGATAGTGGAGAATGACAAGGTGCGATAGACAGAAAATTGGTGTGACATCATTTATGCGATTGTGTGCAGGAAAAGTAAACATTGTGTGATGGGACAAAGAATGACCAGGAAAGTGGAAAGCTGGTGAACGGAAAATAAAGGACGTGTTAGAGCATTAATGACAAATCCTATAAAAGGGGAAAAGTCAGGAAAATACAAAACACCTATGATATTTTAGTGACTGAGTGACCAAGAAAAAAAAGTGTGAGTAACTGAGAGTTTGTGAAGGCCCAACCAAGATCTATAGTCGATTTTTCCTTAAGACAAGAAGATGGCGCCACCAAAGTTCGGACAACCAAGTCAGTTTGCGTGAAGGACTCGTAGTAGTAACGGACCGCTTAAATAAATGACCAGAGTGGTTGATGTGGATGATATTCCCACTACTAAGACAGAATCCATTAGCCCAACAAGGATTAAAGAAGAAAACCCACAAGAAGAAGCAGAAAAAGTAAACCAAGTAGCACAAGGTTGGAACCCTGGGATGGAAGCAAACCCTAGCACATAAACCCTAGGAACAATAGATGCAAAGGACGAACATGGTGACAATGACAGTGAAAAAATAGAGTCGGATACATCGGTAGCAGACGAAAACCCGGAGGTCGAGGATGATCATGCCATAGATGATAAAGTACATGAAGAAGAATCCCTAGATGAAATGGCAGCAGGTTCGTCGAAGAAGAAGGCATCAGCGCGCACACAAATATAGATTCAGTTGTCAGTGCCTCACATTTCGGACACCATAATCATTGTGGAAGATATATTGGGATGTGTTCCCAAATTGTGGTATGCATATCATGACATAACTGAAGCCGTTGAATTCCCATAGCTTGCGCAGGAAGTTTATATCGAGAACAGGGGGTCAACCTCGAAAAGCATCCCAATTATGGAGCCCAAATGATGGATAACCAGACTTTACAACTCTCACATCATGAATTTACTGGAAAATCCTCATTTCGACAGGGGGAGAGATGTCAATGCATGTGTGAAGCATCTTTTGGCACACGTAAATTGAGGATTTCTATGGATGGACAAACTTGTCCCGATAGATGTCAAACTAATTGCCAAATTGACAAGATTATCGATAGATGGGCTAAAGCCAAAGAAATACCTAAATGATAAAACAAAGTAAAAATTTATTGGAGAAGAGGTAAAGGAAAAAATTGGCACAGATAGAGGCAACAGGGGGATTATTATCAAGAACATTAATGACCCAAGTACCAGGTTTGCGACAAATTTGATGGCCTACAAGATACTGACGAAATGTCGCAAAGAGGAGGCACTTGCAAGGGTGGTCGCAGTAGTTGCGCAATGTATAAAAGGAACAGTTTTGAGTTGGGCACCATATCTACTCAAACTTTTCTTAGAAGATTGTATGGATGGGAAGGATGTTTGAACGGAGTTCCACTACTCCTGGATGTTAATTTTGATAGCCCTAGATGCATGGGAGAAACCAAAGTATTCCACATTTTTGGGAAGAATAAGAACATATGGCGCAACAAGGTATGAATCTCTATGACAAAACATAGATGCCAAGCAAAGGAAATCCAACGCAAGTATTTTTTCATGTATAACCAAGAGATGCAGGAGAATATTTCAAATACATGGATAATTCAAGCTAAAGTGGTGAAGGAACATGAGGGGATAGCCAACTTTAAGGCATCCAAACATAACACATGGATGCAAGCAAGAAGAGACATGAAAAATAAGTGGATTAAGATGCATTATTGCATTATAGTGGAAGAATTCCAGTGGGTACTTGCATAATGGTCGAACCAATGGAAGGTGTCAGTAGCAGGGAGAAAAGGAATGAGCAGAAGCCGCGATAGTGCAAAAATCTAGTAGCACAACTGTAAATACTAGAAAAGTATTTGAGCGCAACAAACCTACATGATCCAGATTTTATGAGAAAAACGAAATGACTACATATTATTAACAGGTTCTTAACACAAAATAATAGAGATACAGTAAAACTAGTTTTCTATTCAATAAGAAAATAAGCTGAAACTGTAAAATGTAGTGGAAACAAGCTTGTTGGAATGGTGGTGGCTTATCTCTGAGAAGAGATGTGATGGTTGCGCTCAACCGCAAGAAGATGATTAAAATGAGGCTCTTAAGGCCTTTTTACAATAAACAGGAATGTCAAAAACCCTAGACATCCAAAAACCTAACCCTAGGAGATGAAGCGCCAAAAGTCATGTGGGCCCCGTCTGAGTAAGTTAGTACATCAACTTCCCGGGGTCGTAACTTTTGCATACGATCTTTGTTTTAGGTGAATGATAGCCCATTGGAAAGGTATTGTTGAGGAGATTCATTTTGGGGGCTCAATCATGCCTTCAAGTATCATAAAGAAGCTCGATCCCGAAAAACCTTCATTTAGGCCCTCAAAATGGCCCCGGAAGTTAAAACTGCCAAAAATAGTAAATTGCCAGAAAATTGTTTTGAGCCAGTTGTAAAAGGTGGGTGGCCACCGATATCCACCTGGATCAATCCTCCCTCCTTAGGAAGCAATGGTCTCCATTGCGTTGAGTTCCCCCATCATATGAGGAAATTTCTGCTGAATTTGGCCCCGGGTGAGCCACTTGCCTTGGTGCAGGAGCTGCCCTACTTTGACGAATCGATAAAGCTGGATCCTTTGTTGTCGAGTGCCCTTGATCTGTGTGTCCACAATTTGATCGCTTGATGCCTATTGTATGCAGTCGAGGTTGAGCTCTATTGGTGTCAGCTTCTCTGCTACATCTAAGGTGTCCAATAATGGTGGGAAATAAGGGCAAAGGAGATCCACATTGAACACTAGGTGCAAGACAAGGAAAGGAGCAATGTTGAGCTCAAAAGCATTATCCCCCATGGCCTTGATGATGGTGTATGACCCATAATGGAGTGGGCAAAGATTTCGATGGGGTCTTGTAAGGCATTCTTTTTGGAAGTGCAACCAAACTTTGTCGCCCACTTGAAACTTATGTGGCACCCAATGTTGATCATGGCGTTGCTTGTACTTGGCATTGCAATTATGTAGGATATCTTGAACCTGTTGGCAGATGTGCTAGATCCGTTCAATGAACCAGGTGGCTTTGTCATCTTCAACTGGAGAAGGAGATGATTCAGTCGAGGTGACTGCAAGGGGAAGTGCAACATCTATGGGACCCAATCGTTGGAATCCCAACCCCACCTGAAAGGGGCTATGGTTGGTTGAGCTATGCAGGGCTTGGTTGTAGATATGTTGGACATAGGGAAGGCTCTCATCCCATGTGTGAGGGTGCTTTGAATTATACATGCAAAGGATATGCACAATCATTTGATTTACAACCTCAGTTTGGCCATCTGTCTGGGGGTGGAAGGTCGTGGATTTGGTGAGCTTGGTGTCCAACAGTGACCAAAGGCTCGACCAAAATGTGCTGAGAAATCGACTTTCCCGATCTGAGACAATGGTTTGTGGGATTCCAAAATGTACCCAGACTCGTTCAAAGAAGAGATTGGCAGTGGCCTCTGCTGTGATGTTCTTCTTGCAGGCAACCAGAATCACCATCTTAGAAAAGCGATCAACAACCAAAAAAACACAATCATTTCCCCACTTGGTGGACAAGAGGCCTGACATGTAGTACATTGAGATGGATTCCCATGGTCTGTCAAGAGTAGGAAGAGGGGTGTACATGCCCTATTTATTAGTGGTAGATTTGGCAATAGCGTAGGTAGTGCAGGACCTGATATACTTGCTGACCTCTGGTAAAAGTTTCGGCCAATAGAAATGTTTTTGTAGCATCGTCACTGACTTTTCAACGTCGAAGTGTCCTACCACTCAACTGTAGTGGGCTTCCCAGATCATGTTCGCTTGCTCGCTTGATGGAACACAGATATGGCCCAGACAACACAACAACGCATCCTAAAGATGGAAATTATCGACAACTATGTTTGCACCCAACATTTGGTAGGTGGTGGCGAAGTCCGGGTATGTCTCATAGAGTTGGGGCCATCCAGAGGTCTCATGGCTGCAGGAGTCTAGCACCATGGTGAATGTCGCGAATGGTGATCTGCTGAGGTAATCAGCGACGCGATTGGTGCTTACTGTTTTATACTTGATATTGAGGTGGAATTGCTACAAGTATGTGGACCACTTTTGATGGTGATCATTCTGCAATTTTCCTTGTGTCTGCATGAACTGCAATGGCTTATGATCAGTGTGGATGACTATCTCCTTTTCAAGAATGTAATGTCTCCACTGGCGGTAGGCTTGCACAATGGAGTACATTTCTTTGTTGTAAGTAGGGTACTTATGAACAGCATCTAATAGTGTCTCACTATGATAGGCCACGGGGTGGTCATGCTGAGTGAGAATAGTGCCCACCGCATAGTCTGAAGCATCTGTCTTGATCTCAAAGGGTTGTTCCAAGTCTAGTAATGAAATTATTGGGGTTGAGCACAAGCGTTGCTTCAAATCATTGAACACTTGTTGTTGGGACTGGCCCCATGCAAATTTTTCCTTACCACCGCCCCTGGTTATTTGGCTAAGGGCCCATGCAATATGGGAGAATCCCAACACAAACCTATGGTAGAAATTAGCAAGGCCCAAGAAGCTCCGAAGCTCAGTAAGTGTGGTTGGGGTTAGCCAGTCACGGATGACTTGGATCTTGGCTGGATCCACATGTACACCATGTTGTTCAATTATGTAGCCCAGGTAATGGACCATGTCCATGCTGAAGGAGCATTTTTTTAAGTTGGCATATAGCTTGTGCTACCGCAGGGTGTGCAGAACTTGTTGAATATGATGCAAGTGTTCGGCCCAAGTCTTGTTGTAAATGAGAATGTCATCTAGATACACCACTACAAAAGTATGTGTGAATGGTCGCAGGATATTGTCCATCATCCTCATGAAAGTGGTTGGAGCATTTGTCAAACCAAAGGGCATGACCAACCATTCAAAAAGGCCTTCCTTTGACTTGAAGGTGGTTTTCCATACATCTGTATGTTCTATCGAGACCTGGTGGTAGCCAAACTTTAGATCAATCTTACTGAAGTATTTGTCCCCGATGAGTTGATCAAGGAGGTCGTGGATTCGGGGAATCGAGTACTGGTTTCTGACTGTGATTTTATTTAGAGCCTTGTAATCAATGCAGAGTCGTCGTGTTCAATCTTTCTTCTATACCAGCATGATTGGGCTCCCGCAAGGTGATGAGCTGGGACGGATGTGCCCCTTGTGGATCAGTTCTTGGATTTTTCGCTTGATCTCCTCATTCTCTAACAGAGAGTGGCGATAGACTGGCCCATTGAGAAGCAGTGTGTTAGGGGTCAGATTGATGGGGTGCTTGACCTGGTAGTGCAGAGGTACCTCGGTAGGTGAGGAGAAGATATATGAGTATTCTTCCACAACCTTATATACTTTCTTTTGTTGTGTGGAGAGGTTGGATGCAGAGACCCTGGATGTGGTTGTGATATTTCACTTATTCTAAGAGAGAATCACGAAGAAGACAAACTTCCCCATTTGAGAGATGACCTTCCTGCATTGCTTAGTAGAGATCAAGGAAATAACACTAGGTGGGACTGCCTCGGGTATCATGTACAATTTCTTGTTCAAAGTAATAATAGCATTACGAGGCCTAGTCTCATATACAACATGACGTTTCCATAAATAAGGTTGGCCCAAAAGAACATCACAAACTTCGAGAGGAGAAACATCACACAATACCTCGTCTTTGAAGGGCTTGATGTCGTACGACAGTCGGCACAATTGGCTGACGTGGATATCGCTTCCTTGGTGGAGCCATCCAATGGTGTAGGGTTGTGGGTGCGGCGTTGTCGGAAAGGCCAGCTTCTTGATGACCTCTGCTGAGATGAGGTTCTTTTGGCTACCGCTATCAACATTGAAGTGCAATGGGGTGCCTTTTACCCACATCTGTGAATGGAAGAGGCGTTCTCCTTCTTTTGGCTCGTCTGATTCACTAGGTTGGAGCTTGGTGGTAGAAATGGTGGCACTAGGTTCCATGTCAATGATCTATCTTCCCCTTTCTAGTTCTGGCTCAGAATATGAACCCGCATCTGATTCATAGGCTTTCACTTCGGCCACCAACGACTGCTTTGAGTGGCAATCAATAGTGTTATGCCAAGGGCTCTTATGGAAGTCGCACCACTTCCCAGTATCTTTCTGTGTCTTTTCGATGTCCTTCTTTGCTTGTGGCTTGGACTGGTTGTCCTGATACTGTCCATATTTTCTCTGTCCTTTGTTCTATGGGTTGGGGCTGCCCTTTCCTAGCTTTTGTTGTGAGGGGTTTCCAGGCCCAAATTGTCGCGTCTTTTGTTTGAGATTTTGCTCGATTTTGACGGCATATCGGTAGGTCACGCCCAAGGATGAGATGTCCAAAAATTCCATGTCACTTCGAATCTTTGATACCCAGCTTGGTGCGCAAGGTATGAAAGATATTTGTGAAATCTAGCATTGCTTGGTCTCTTTCTTGCCGCAGTGTGGTCCATTTGGTACATAAGTCGTCATAACTTCCAACAGGGTAGAATTGTTCCTTAATAGCATCCCTAAAGGATTCCTAGGTGGTCATGACTGTAAATAATGAGGGTTCCTCTATTTCCTTTTTCTCACAGAAAGTTTCCCACCAATCTTTGACATGGGGAACAGCTTTGAGGAGCGCAAAAGTAATCTTTTATCTATTCGAAAAGTTATGGATAGAAAAATACCCTTCTAGTAGATTCAACCACTTGTCTACAGCATCTGTGTCTATCTAACCTTCAAATATAGTAATATTGAAGTTTATTTGTACCTTGAAGGGGGTGGCGCCTCCGCTCGAAGAAGATGTGTCGCATGTTGGTAGTCGCCAAAGGATTTGTGCGAAACTATCCATCATCTCGTTCCTTTGTTGCAAGAGGGCTTCCTTAATCAAAAGTTTGAAAGGATCTCCTATCCCGTCATATTTATTTTCTCCTGCCATGAGAGGTCAATTGGGCGTGTGAGAGCTTTTTTCCTCAAGAGAAACAAGCTCGAGACCCAACTCTTTGTACTCCGACCTCATTGGGGACATGCATTAAGACGATAAGGAGCAGACCGCTCTGATACCACTAATCCGGATTTTATGAGTAGAACGAAATGAATATAGATTATTAACAGGTTCTTAACACAAAATAACAGAGATACAGTAAAACTTCTTTTCTATTCAATAAGGAAATAAGTTGAAACTATAAAATGCAGCGGAAACAAGCTTGTTGGAATGGTGGCGGCTTATCTCTAAGAAGAGATGTGACGGTTGTGCTCATTCGCAAGAATATGATTACAGTGAGGCTTTGAAGGCCTTTTTACAATAAACATGAATTCCAAAAACCTAACCCTAGGAGAAGAAGCGTCAAAAGTTATGTGGGCCCTGTCTGGGTAAGTTAGTACATCAACTTCCCGGGGTCCTAACTTTTGCATACGATCCCTGTTTTAGGCGTATGATAGCCCGTTAGGAAGGTATCGTCGAGGAGATTCATTTTGGAGGCTCAATAATTCCTTCAACTATTATTGAGAAGCTCGATCCCAAAAAACCTTCATTTAGGCCCTCAAAATGGCCCTGGAAGTTAAAACTGCTAAAAATAGTAAATTGCCAAAATTGCCAGAAAACTATTTTGAGCCAGTTGGAAAATATGGGTGGCCACCGATATCCACCTGGATTACTACAGTTATTGAGATAGAACCAAAGAAACCAAGGATAAAGGAAACCATACCAAGAGTTTCAGTACTCGGAACTGACAACGTAGAAAGAACCAATGGGGAAGATGAAAAGAAAGATGGAACCTCCACTCAAGGGACAAGGATTGGAAGTGCACCAGAGGTCACAAAAATTGTGCAGACAGAGAAAATGAAATCAACCATATATATGGGCGAACAGAGGAATAAGATGAGGGCACAGAAGAATCACATTGAGCTTACAATCACAAAAGATGACACAGAGTTAGTAGTTGATGAGGTACAAGACTGAGGAGAGGAAGCACTCTATGTCATGGAATCTCAGAGAGAGTAACTCATGGAGAAGATATTGGAAGTTAAAGCAGTTCTAGAAAACTTACATCTCACTGTCACACATTAGAGAAGCGCAGCGCAACAGGTGTCAATTCAGGGAGAGAAGGAAATAGTCCAGACAGAAATAGTGGGGAGTGCGACATTCCAGATACGTTAGAATATCTTACAAGTAGATGAGGACACTGCACATCGACCCATGAAGGATTTCAAACAGCTGGACTTGGTACTATCCAAGATTCCAACAAATTCCCTATATAAATTGTAGATAAGTGTGGCATAGGAGGTACAATCCAGAGCAAGGATGGATCCCAAAAATTTAGAAATGGCTAGGGAAGTTAAGGAAGTGTTAGAGATCGTTCTCACAGAGGTGCTACTGGAACATGAAGAAGACAAACATCGTTCAGATAGATTGGAGGAAAGACTTGAAGAAGTCTTCTAGACAATTCCAGAGACTGCATTAGCAGGGGAAATTAGCACAAAGAAGAAGCTACAGAAGATCGTGCAGGCGATAGATGGGTACAAGCAGGAGATAAGAGAATTAGTAGAGAAAATGACACCCACTAACCCACCAGAAGTCAGAACAGAAAGATAAAAACAACAAACCGAACAAGCATATATTCTTGTGCTGGAAGTCAAGGAAATAGTAGAACTTTACGAGAAGATTGCGCAGTTGTGGACGAGCCTGGCAGAAGATGAAAGGATCTAGTAGTTGGATTAGAAAGAAGAAAATTCGAATACAGCAGTCTAAGATCTCAAGCAGAAGTAGAAGACAATGCCTATCTCAGAGAGACTGCAAGCCATGCAGGAAATGAAGAACCTCCAGATAGAAGTGAAGAAAATCCAGGAGGAAAAGCAGACTAGACATGCTCAGTTGGAGCCCCTACAAGACCAAGCAAAACAAATGATAACAACGTTGGAGACAGAGAAAGATAGAATGGAACAGGCATAGTCAGAAAGTATACAAGTGCTAAAGGATCACGGTACAGTGTAGGTCATGGAGGCCCTCACTAAACAGAATTCACAGATGAAGGAAAAGGGAGATTAACTAGCCAAGAAATTGCAGGAATTGGAGAAAGCAGTGCAGGAGGCACACACGGCCTGAGTGGCTCGGGACGAACCACAGGTTAGTGTTGGGGGCATGTTGGAGCAAAAATTTTTGGGATTTAAGCATCGAATGGACCGAAGGAAGCATCTCACTCTAGAAAAGAAGGAAGATAAATGCGACAAAGGGCAAAGGAAGCAGTGCACCAGGAAAGAAGGAAGATCATCACAAGGAACGATTGGATCAAAGAACAACTGCGTGGAAGGAATTTAGAAAGTGTACAAGTGGGTTCCACTTAGAGTTAGGGTTTTTGAGTCATATTGTAAGGGTTTTAACCCATTTTGTAGTATAAATATGAGGTATGAGGTAGATAGGAGATATCATATCCTATCTTGGCATGAGCTACCCTAGA
>ML820240.1:17940-33986 GCA_009831015.1 Picea engelmannii
TTAACCCATTTTGTAGTATAAATATGAGGTATGAGGTAGATAGGAGATATCATATCCTATCTTGGCATGAGCTACCCTAGAACTTGTGTGCGACGAGTCTATTTTGAGTCCTTTTTTTGTCTGAGTTTTTGTATTGTTAAGAGCTTTGGAGCTCAAATGGAGTCAATGTTGAGATGTTACTGAAGGTCAGGTCACAAGTTGTGGAGCTTGGTGCGACGCTAGTCAGCCTCACATGCACCATTCATAACTTCTGATGTAATGCACACGACGCAGGACTATTTTGATGAAGAATAAGAAATAAGCAGAAGATCTTTGTGGGTGTAGCCTGGGGCGGTGAACCATGGTAAAAATGGTGTCTTTATGTGTGATGTGTTATTTTTATATGCTTTATGATGAATGAATGGTTAGATGAATGCATCTGTTAGGGTTTAATTACATCACGCACCAGTATAATAATGTAGAATGAATATTATGAATGAATGAACAATAGATCTGATGAATATTATGGTAGAATGTATGTTAAAATATATGAAGAAGTAAAAACAATATCCCCAACCCCTTCCATGATTGCAAACATCTACGACCTATAGTCACCCATAATCCATCTCGGGTGAGACTGCATTGTGCACTCTGTGCGTGGTGTAGCCTTCTGGTTTACCAGAAGGGTCGATAGTGAAAAGGGTTTTGTTGAAGAACTAAGGTAGAACTCGGGTCATCCCATGCATCCAACACTACATTACCTAGTAGGCCATATTATATGGCTTCTTCCTGTGTTTCAAGGACAAAACATGCCAAGGGGGATGGAATGTAATGTACCTAGGGGGGATAATATAGGGTACCTAGGGAGGTGCCCAAAGGGACAATGAATGTAATGTGGCCATAATAATGGAATAAGTCCATTATGTAATTAAAAATAAATAATATAATAATAAGGGATAGTTGGAATAGAGAATGGCATCCTTGGGGGGTATACAATTATTCTTTTGGATGCGCACATAACCATGGGTGCAAGGGATGCAGGGCCCTACCCACTTCTCCGACCACCTATCTTTGTCCCCTCCTCGGCATTCTCCATCCATCTTTCCCTCCCCGTCGACCCTCCACACATGCGAAGGTGTTAACCCCCAGGCAAAATTATGGAGCGAGACGATTTGGTGGGCTATGAATTGTCTCCCACATGTATGAAGGCCTTCTGCTCCCTATTTGAATTCAGGCAGCATAATTCTTGAGACTTACCCTTTGACACTCAACATGGATCTTTCGTAGATTTTGAACATTCAGAAGGTTATGTCCTGTAGTACCCTCGATTCGATCACAGGTATGTGGCTCATCACATTTAGATAAACGTCCCCTCACACACATTTCCCCCCACACCTTCCACCATCGAACGTGAGGACCAGGAATTACAGGTTCCCTCTCATCCCCCACCCTTGCACAGTCAGGATTCATTCAAGAACGATGTTGAGAAGGGAGGAAAATCTAAGTATGTGGATCCCCATCCACAAAAGTTTGGAAGACGAGCATCGAAGTGCATAAGGGAGAAAAATGTCTCGATTCAAATGGTAGTTGGCAAAGACATACCAGTTTCAAAAGTTTTGCATTATGTCAACCGAACACTAGTGGGTCACTTCATAGGAAAAAACCCAGGGGATAAGGCACTACATGCCTAGTTGGAATATCATTTTCTCCCCCAAATTTGTTATGAACCAGATTTTCACATACTTGTTGAGGTCGGCCTACGTAAATTTTTCATTTGGAGGCTCACTATAAGAGTATCTTGTCGAAATATTGGTCTTGGGACTCTTCTGGACTCACAATAAAACCCTAGTCTGTTGACTTTGACCCCACGAAGGAGCCTAATACTATCCTACGAGTCTGGGACATTCTACCCAGCCTTTCGTTGCCCTTCTGTTCTTTGGAGGCCCTCAAGGAAATTAGCAATAAAATGGGAACATTTTTTGGTCTGGAACCCAACTGGACCACCAAAAATGATCGTAGATGGGCCTAGATTTAGATTGAAGTGGACACTCGCCAAGGACTTATTGAGTCCATTGACATCATCTATGCAAACAAAACCTGGAATAAAAAAAATGACTATTTGTGTTTTCCTTTCCATGTCACGGGTGCCATGATATTGGCCACATTTGTTCCCAATGCACTCGCCCTTTATCGGACTTTTTGGGACCTAAAAGGGTTTGGAAAAAAAATTCCATGATAGGACGCATAGATTGGGTCGAGGCAGTGGAAGTGGATGATCGCTAAGAGATGATACAGATAAACCATGATGAGTTGGTTCCCAACCGCTAGACTCTCGGTGATTTGGTTACTAGAATTGAGAACTCCTCCCCTTCCCCAAATCCTCCCCCTCCCACCCTTCCTCCAAAACTCCCACACTACCACAAGATTCAACGTCTTCTCCTCTTCCACCTCCTCCTCCTCCGTCGATTATCCCTATCGCAAGCCCCTCAGAATCTCCCTCTCCTATACATGCTCCCCCCCATCACCTCCCTGCTACCCCCCCTCTTCCACAGTCCCCCCCTCCCCCCACTAAAAAAATTAGTAACCCTGACAAAATGGAGGATCATACCCACCCAAACTGTGTCCCCCCTCCTCACTTATGGACAACTCCTCTCCTCATCCTACACAATGATACGCTCTAATATCGAAATGCATTCAGAAACTGAATATCCCTTATAAAGGTGGCGTAGCCCTAGATCCCCCCATAGTATTGTAGACTGGAAGAAAATCCTTCCTCCATAAAGAAAAAGAGAAGGTTGTAGGAGAGGTTCAAAAAGGCACTCAATCCACCATTTCAAGGGCCCTTAGAGCATGGATATCCCTTTCCCCCACCAGAAAATGATCATTATGTCATTGAATTGCAGAGGAATTGGGGGGCCTCACAAAATAGTATCCCTCAAGCGACTCATCCAAAGTCATAATCGGGATATCATAATGCTACAAGAAACAATGTGCATGTCTTCTAAGGCTAGAGAGACCCTAGAGATTTTCTTGAATAATTGGTCATTTAGTGCTCTGGATGCAGATGGGATGTCGGGAGGCCTTATTTTGGGTTGGAGCCCCGACTTCAGAGCTTCGTCCACCCATAACGAAAAATCGGTGATTCAGGTTTCTCTGAAACATAAGGATAGCAACCTTACCTTCTCTATCATAAATATTTATGGACCTTATGGAGATAGAGAATCCTTTTGGGAAGCTTTGTCGGATGAGAAGATGTTTGAGGACCCTTTCACCATTGTCAGAGGGGACATGAACTTTACCCTCTCATTATGTGAAGTTTGGGGTCCTTTTTAGAGAGAGGATAAATTGAACCATTTCTTCTCGAATTTTCTAGAGAAGCACCATTTGGTTGACTTAGAACCCAATAAACTTTCTTCCACCTAGCACAATCACAGGACACGATCTGACTATGTGGAAAAAAGACTAGATAGATTTTTGGTTTCTGTTGGACATGCCAACCACACTGAGAGGGGGGGGAATCAGTGTGTGGCTCTTTTTACACTTATTTCAACACTTTAGTTAGTAATCACTTCAAACATATTATTCATGCATATTTATCTACTTGCAAGTATCAACAACATTCATCAATAATAGAGAACTATAAACTATCACCATAATAAACACAAAGAACACCAGATATATGTGTAAGATTTTTGTATTATGTGTTACAAGAGACTACAATCTCTGGGGTTTATCAACACCAACTGAAAATACACCAACTCCAAGAGATTACCAACTCTCAATACAAGACCCAGCTTGCATATCTCGGCACCAATTGAGATGTGAGGAATCCAACCCTCAAGTACAAGACCTAGCTTGTAGACAAAAGACAATGTGTCAAATGTACCAACAAATATGTGACCTGTCTATACTGCAGCACATGTATTTACATGACTTGTCTATATTGTAGCACGTGTATGTACACATCCTTCCCTCTGTCATCCTGCGTACACCTTCAAAAAACTAGGGTTACTAGTTTCTGCAACTCTGAAACCTTGTTGCCTCTGTCACATCCACCTGTATACATCATCATCCAACCTGTCACTGCATCCAACCTATGCCATCTATACATTGTCATAAATGAATCATCTCCAACAACCTATCCATGTCCCTCATGCATGCATCATCATACAACATAGATATCCCACAACCATATCATAATTATACCATACATAAGAATGTTGTTGATCTAAAAATTAATAGGCTTGAGTCTCTTTAAAATTGCAAGTGAAATGTGTATGTGCTTGGGTAATAGGATCAAGTTACAAACACATAAAACTTAATGATTTTTTACTTAGTCATGAGCAGCATAAATAGACATAACAGACATCAAAGTAAACACATTAACACAAAAAAATGATAAAGGAGTTCACCCCTCTTTTGGGCTACGTCTCTTGGTCCAACTTCCAATGGATCATTTTCATTAATGCTAAAAGTGTCAAAAAGAGTGCTTTACAATGCTCAGACTGCAAAATATATGGTTTCAATGGCTCCAGAATGTCCAAAAATCCCTGGTTGGGCTCTTCCTGCACCTGGTTTGACCAAAAACTGAGTTGGAATCACTTCCTAGAAGTTTCTCCCAATTCTTTGTTGTCTATGCTCGCCAAAACGCACCTATGTGTGACTAACCTGGCTCACAGACTGTTATTGGATAAATTGGTAGGTGTGGACACTAACTGATCTCCCTAGATCCACCTAGATCTAGAACAAAACACACCAAAACATGACGCTTTCCTTAAGTTTTAGATATTGAATCTACTAACTAAAGAGGGATAGGTGACATATCGTTTAAACGCCGCTTCCTCTCGCCATTGCCATCCTAGCTCCGTTCCAATACTCATACAATGATGATCCTGCAAAAGAACGCAACCAACCAAAGTGATAGTAATAGCATAAACTCAATATAAACCTATGTATGTGATCAAGGAATCATACAATAAAACACAACAAGCTTTATAGGAAAGAATTATATTATTGTATCATATTAAATGTGAAAGAGAGATTACAACCGTGGCCTTGATGTCGTAAGGTCCCTTCCAACTGTCCTTCATTCCCCACACACTTCCACTCCAAGAATTCTGAGAGCATAGATCTGATAATATTCACAATCTATCTTGACAAAGGCTCATCTAGCCAAGCTAACAATCTCCAAAGCTCAATCCAATCCAAGCTCAAAAATCAAAAGCTAACTTTTTCCATGAGAGCTCCTCTCCTTTTATAAGTTGAAGAGGATAAGGTGAGGAGTTTAGGATGATCCCACTAAATCATGAAAGCGAGTAAGATCCAAACCATTCAGATGCCACCTCACCATGGAAGTTTCTCCTTCTAGAAGCATCGAGAAGATGCTCATTTTTCCCATGTATGAGCATTTTCACACCCTGCCTATATAGCAACCTGTGAACATCCTCTTTAATAGGGTTTTTACAAAGGAAAATGCAACTTCTTTTCTCAGGAAAAGTTCTTCTCCCTTCTTTCTTCGGGAACTCAGACCATTGACCCCTCTGAAGGAAACATTTAGGTTTACATCATTAACGGTCATAGGGATGACGAAAATAATGTGTAACAGAGAGCCCCCCAAAGTATGAAGTTAGAACAGAGTGATAGCTTAAATACTTTGTCGAGTGTGTGTAGGGAACAAGGAACAGTGAGTCAAAAACCTGCCAACAAACAAGGAAATACAGTACAATAATATATCATCATCGAGGTAGGCATTCCCATACTCAGAATACAAATGACTCAGAGCATAAATGCTGACATGCGAAGATCCATGTCAAGTAATACAGGTCATGGCCACCAAACATACCCTGTGGATCCATGCCAATATGACTCAAATCTGAACATAGCCACCAAACACACACTATGGATCTATGTGTTAAAGACTTAAATTTGAACATAGCCACGAGACATACAATGTGGATCTATGCAACAGTACAAACTAAAAATACTCCAACGTAACTAGAATCTGTGAGAAAAGGTTCAGGGTCTTCATCTCCACCACTCTAAGTACGAATCTAACCATGCGAATACATGTGTTGAAGTCAAACATGCTAGAACCTACTTGATTACCGTACAATGATGAGAACCATTAACAAGTGTAAGGGAAATCACCATTAATGTCAATGACTCCCAAGGTACTCTAGTACAATCCAACGAATGTGAGTTAATAAGCTGAAGTCGAACACTTGGCGGAATCTCCCGATCAGGGGTCAATAATGAAAACCCATTGTCAAAAGCGAGGAAACCTGCCATTGAGGCATGCAAGTTCCAAGGTACCAATTGGTTTCTAAGTCTAATTCCTGGATAATGAGTTGAAGTCGATAGGAAAAGACTCATCATAGGAGGGCCTTAATGTACCCCACATCAATGACATGAAACGGGTAACAAGATTTGAAGTAGATCAAAGTAACAAGTGATTCAGGACTGACTCAGGGATGGTCGACGCAATAGAAGGCCTAAGGACTGTAGAAATTCCCTACACAATAGAAGGCTTTCCGGGTTGAACTTCTCTTTGAACATATTGACGACACGACAATTGTCTTGGAAAATACTGACTCAACAACAAGGATCACAGACCAATTTGTAATCTTATAAAGGAGTATGACCAAGAGACGAGCGGGTTTTCCAACCTAGACATAAAGAGATTGAAAGGGTGTCATGTTCAAAGGTGACTCTTCCATGGAATACAGGTTTAGACACATTTCTTTCCCAATTTTCCCCCAACCATTTCTGGCGAGTACCTCTTTATTTTTACACAAGCTTGAGGAGGATAACATATGCTTGTCAATTTAAGCTCATCCTTTGAACGAGTCCCTCAGAGTATGTTTAACAAACCCTAAGAAGGAGTGGTTCGGTTCCATATGGGTCTTTCGATGTTTGTTTAACGAGTCCAAAGAAAGAAAACTCAGGGGTTTTTCATGTTTAGAGAGTCTGAAAAACACTTAAAGAGAACTCTCTCAGTTCCTTTTTCATAAAGTAGTTTGATCAGACCGAAAAAGAGATAAACTATCGCTCAACAAATGTTTTCTTCAAATACTTTAACGAGCGTGAAGAGAACAAGGTCACTCGGCAATCTTTTCATGTTTAGAGAGTCTGAAAAGAGCTTAAAGGAAACTCCAGGGGGTTCCTTTTTCGTATAACCTTTACGAGTCTGAAAAAGTGATAAAAGTATACTCGGTTACGTTCTCGTTGATTTACGAGCACGAGAAAGAACAAAGACTAAGATCGGTAACTTATTCTCATGTAATTACGAGCATGAGAAAGAACAAAGACTAAGCTCGGGATTGTTTTCATTTTTACGCAAGCTTTAAAACAAAACAAAACTATGCTTGGACCTAGTTTCATTTTTATGCAAGCTTGAACCAGAGGAAACTATGCTTGAGGTAAGTGGTTTCATTTTTACACAAGCTTGAACCATAGAAAACTATGCTTGCGACTTCCCAATGCATAACACAGGGATGGTTGGTACTTAGCCCCCAGCTTAAGAAGCTAGCAGTTTAACTTCAACATGAAGTCCAGAGGCCGAAGGCATTGCCCCCCAAGCTTCATTTCATCCAACTTCGAAGGAGAATGAAATGAAGCTTCAAATACTATACATGGGACTTGAACCAAATGGAGAGGGGGAAGTTGTTTCATTTTTTAACGAGCTTGACACATGAGAAGAACTATGCTCATGACTCTAGGTATAATCCCAAGACCACTGTTTCATTTTTAATGAGCTTGACACAGAAACGGGAACTATGCTCGTAACCTCTGTTTCATTTTTTTAACAAGGTCTCCACAGAGACATAAAATTGTCCTCGTAAGTGGTTTCATTTTTTAACGAGCTTGAAATTAGAAAACTATGCTCAAGTCCTTTTTCATGTTTTAACGAGCTTGAAATCAGAAAATCATGCTCAAAGACCTCTGTTTCATTTTTTAACGAGTTTGCCTCAGAGATGTAAAAACTATTCTTGGAAGTGGTTTCATTTTTTAATGAGCTTGAAATCAGAACACCATGCTTAAAGACCTCTGTTTCATTTTTTAACGAGGTTGCCTCAGAGACGCAAAAACTATCCTCGGAGTCTCTCTTCTTGATCATGGATTCTAAGAGGACAATGCTCCAGAATGATACCATGTCAAGGAACAAAACTCGGTCATGGCTTCCAAGAGGTCTTCACTGGAAGGAAGAAACACACTCTGGAAGGACACCATGTCGAGGTCGCGACAGGAATAAAGAGATCAGGCTCTAACAACCCTATTGAAGAGATCACCATGTCAACTACTAGATCTAAGTCATCAGAAGTTGAAGCCACGAGCGACAACACCACATAATTGATCTGTGGCAGGGGTGATACCATATGCATATAAGAACCATTTAGGGAGGCAATCCAGACGAGGTCAATGAATGAAAGTTGATCAACAGTCACAACTCATCCATCATGAGGGAAAGATATCACACGAAAAAGAGTAGACACAATAGCTTTCATGGCATAGACATAATCTCACCCAAGGAGTAAAGTGAAATCCAAGGGGTCTTGGACTACCATGACGTCAATAAAGACAGTTTTCCCTCCCAAAGTTATAGGAAACTGAGGAAGAATCCCTAAAGGTTGACTAGTTCTTTTGTTAAAAGCTAACAGAGTCTACGTAACCGACACAAGCTGAGGAAAACCCAAATCTTGCCAGGCAAAAGAGAACAAAATACTAATGGATGCACCTTCATCTATCAGTGTTTGAGGAACATCTCAACCACAAACTTGTACTGTAGTCTGGAAAGGAAAGTGAGAGGGAAGATGAGGTCTAGTTAGCACACCCCAATCAAAATGGATGGCCTCATTACTTGGAGGGGGTTCCACGGGAGAAGAAGGAATAGCCCCGGGCATGGTAGATTCCGTATCAATGAGAAAAACATGGGCATTATCGGGTTTACTCTCTAGCAAGAGAGTAGGATCGACCAATGATGAGATCAGATCAACCACTTGGGTTGCATTCTCCAAGGGGAGAATGGGGTCGACAGGTGGAAACAGATCGACCACTTAGGTGACACTTTCTAACGGGAGAGTGGGATAGACCGAGGATGGGATCGGATCGACCACTTTAGTTTCACTCTCTGAGGGGAGAGCGGGATTGACTGAGGATGGTATCGTATCAACCACTTTGTCAACTGGTTCAACTAAGGATGTGACCAGATTGACGACATGATCAACTGGATTGACCGGTGAAGGGACCAGAGTGATCATTCCATCAACTATAGGGGGGTCAAGAGTAAGCTTGCGATAAGCAGTTGGAAGTTGAGGCTGTGAAACAGTCATGTCTTCTAGTAATTTCGAGGCTTCGTCCCTGTTGTTCCAGAGTCTGTACTTAAGGCTTAGAAGTACAGTGTCTAGGCATTCGAAAGTGGGTCAAAGGTGGAGAAGAGAGAAACGTCAACCTTCGGCAAAGGAAACTAAGGAAGATTTCTACGTTGGCATTGTCTAGCTTCTAATTGTTCCTGGATAGTTATATCTTGTTCAATCGCAGCCCATGAACGTTCGAGTTCAACCCGGGTAGTAGCTGTTTTAAGAATAGTGTCGAAAAGGTTTAAGGCAATGTGCGTTTGATTTGATAATCCGGGTTCTATATTAGGCTGTGTTGGTACAGGGACAGTCATGGAGGAACAGTGAAATAAGAAAAACTTCAAAGAGAAATTAAGTGTTGTCTCAATTTGGTCGTATAAAAGAGAATTTATGGTTTCAGAAATAAAATAGAGATGCAAACCAAATGCTCTTTCCCATAACTGAGTTATATCTTAATAAAATGTATGAGGTGGGAGAAAAACATTTAATTGTCTATGATGTAAGGCTCCTATCAAGGGAGAATCTCACGTATAAACAGAAGAGGAAAACTGTAAATAAATAACCCGATGTAGCATAGAATATATGTAGAATTTTGAAAGTGTTAACTGGTCTTACACCCGCTGATAGCTGGTACAGAGGAAAAATAGTAAACAATTACAAAAAACCAAAATTCATTCGCTATAGTAGTGGTCGTACTAAATTATAACGAAGCATTCATTAGTTAGGAATATGAAATGAAACGAAATATGAGATACAAGAAAACAAACTCATAACACAGTCATGACGGAATTGAGAATCTTCAGATTTGCTTTGTATTAACTCTCAAAATGTAAAAAACTCTGTTACAATCGACATAAAAAGGTCCAGCCTTTTTCTTTTCTTTCTGTGGTATATTTATACAGTTTTACAAATAAGATAGAATCTCAGTCGTCACAAAATTTCAATTATGACAGGGAGGAGAGCAATCGCTCCATTTCTTCTTTTCTGTCTTCACTTGGTGCTAGACGTTTGTCCTCGTGCATGCTCGGTATAGGCGACACATCTTTCAACCAACTGAGATATCAGCCGCGATGGTTCTGCTTGACAGTTGGCTTCAAAGAAGTAACATTCTTGGGCTAACTGCGACAGCCTGTCTTCCATCTGTCCATCTATGGTGTCGATGGTGCATAATTGCATGCTTGGTCTAATCATGCATTTGTCTATTTGGACTATGTCCACCATAATCACTTAGGAAATCTCGGCCGAACCTCTTTCCTCTTTTTCCTTCAGATCAAGTGAGATTTTTTTCCATATCCATTTGTATCAATGCCTTGACATTACCTCTGCTATCAATGCCTACCAGATCACCATCCATAGAACTAAAAGCCTCTTCTAAGGAATTCGTTATCTTTTTGGCTTGCTGCTTGCCTTCGGCAATGTTGTGCTCCCATTCTTTTAATCAAATGTTTCCTCTGGTTTGTTCCGAAATGGTGAACCTGGGAGTACTTCCCGAACCCCTGTTGTTTGTGGCTATCACAGCCTCTTGGAAGGCAACCTGAGCTGCTCCAGCTTCCCTTTCTCTAGCAGACAAGTTCTCTGAAACCCGGTTGACTAGCAAATAGTTGTCCCGGATTGCTTCTACCTTGGCGAGAAAATTTCATTGTGTCACAGAGACTCTGCTCCGAATTTCAATCACCTGGGATTTGAACATCCCGATGTTTATCATTCTGTTCTCGGTGATCTCCACCCTAGCCTGTAGCTGTTCGATCAAATCTCTTTGTTGGCTCGCTTGCATCTAACCATCCCGGACCACTAGCTGTGCTTTCTCGAGCTTAGTTCTAAGTAGCTCTATCTCATTTTTATCGGCCAACCTGGCTTGCTCTATCCCTACGCTCGCCTAGTCTTTAGCAGTCTCTGTTGTTGTGGCCAGTCTGGCTTCAAGGGTCCTAATGAGGCGATTTTTTCGTTTAAGCTGATTTTTTAAGAGCCCGACTGAAAATTGATTCGCCGAGGCATAGGCTCCTAATGTCCCTGCAATTTCAGTCGCGAATTGTTCATTCTTCTTGTCTTTTCCATCAATTATAACTTTATATTTCTTGGCAGTTGACTCTCCTTCCTGATAGAATTCCCTTTTTACTACTTCCTTTCTCTTCTTATCGAAGAAAAACTCATTCGGAGGGAGTTCTTCTACCCTTATAGGCCTCAACTCTTCATTGAATATCCATCCTGCATCAATATTTCCCTGCGTCAACTGCAAGGGGGTAACTGATGCGATAGGTTCTTCAATCTGCTTCGCTGATTTTCCCGGAGTAGTGACCGGACTCTGCTTCTTCGGCGGGTCGGGAGTCTTTATCTCTGCTTTCGGACTCTTAGTTTGCTCTCCCTTGTCCTGGTGTTTTTTTTTATCGGGAGTCGCATCCTTAGGGCCTTCGGCATCTTTCTGTTTCACCTCCGACGTACTTGGACCCTCACCTCGCAACACGGTGGGAAGACAGCTACGTCAATGTTCCTAGAACTTCGGAACATCGGCTCTTTCCTCAGGTGCCAAGGTTTGTATCTGAGCTAGAATCTCGACATAGGACCTTGCGCCTCGGAAAATGTCATCTGAGGGTGAATTCTCATGCTTAAATCTCTTGAGCCCGTAACTGGCCAAATGATTACTCACGACCCTTTGCGGATCATGCTTCTTGTATTCAATGGAGACCAAATTTAGGTCTTACAGGGCTGCTGCCTCGACTTTGGCATGCCCAAAATCTAATAAAGAATAAGAACTCAAATGAACAGGAAAAGGTGGCCATACCTTCTTGGAGTATCCCTTAAGTTCTTTGCTTATACCACCAATTATTGTTTGCCTAGCGACCTCACGAAAAACCAACTTGTCGGGAATGAACAATGGCAATGCATGTGGGGGAACCGAAGCCCCAAAAACTCGGAGGTATGAAAATTCTACTTCTACATACCAGTCTGTTATACTGCTCAGATTCGTTACTATGTTGTCCGAGATCCTGGGTGGAGGGTGACCAAAAATGGTGACATGCAGGGGCACCATCACCCAGTTAAAGATTTCATGCACAAAATTTTCCACTTTGTTTTCCCATAATTTTGCATGATAAACTTGTATGGGTTCGTCTTCTGTTGGAGTCCAACTCCAGCTCATTAAGGGAAATGGTGTCAAAAAACAAACTACGTCCATAATGTATGCAGACATAAAGAATGAAGACACCTTCCCGTTCTCTTTTTGCGCCCGATACTCTGTGACCCAACTGGTCAAGCTATTAGAAAGCATCTTTGCCCAGTCGAAGGAACTGCCTTCGGTAACCCAAAACATTAGAGGCACCCACGGAAGGAAAAAATGTGAGGTGTCCTCTCTCCCGTATAACCTGCATGTCATCATGGCTACATATTTGTACTGTGGTTCTAAAGAAGCGATTGAATATATGTCGTGGCTATCAGCTTTGAACTTCGTGGTGTTCGAAACCCAATCTTTTATTAAACTGGACATGGTTTTATCATACTGTACGCATTCCTTCTCCTTGAACTCGTCCAAGAATTCAACGCCATATGTGTAGTCGGACGTCGTGGGCAGCTTATACATGGCTTGCAGATGTTCTGGCCTAAAAGTCTCGACGGTGACTTTCTGCTCGTTCATGATGGTTCTGGTCGATATGTCCACATGATCTAATGCCCATCGGACCATGTCATAATATGGAAGCAATCACAGTCTGGCTGCTACTTTGTGCATTCCGGATTGGATGACTATTTTGTACTTGGTGGTTATATCATCTTTTTCGTTGTCGCTGGAGTCATCGGAATAGTCCACCAATTCTGCTTGTAGAACATCTGAAATGAATGACCAATTCAGGACCGAGTCGATACTTCGAGGCGAAGTATCAGCGACATTGTCTGAGCCTTGTCCCGAAACCTCAACATTTGCTTTGGATGCTTTTCGTGGAGCCATGGCTGAAGCTTGTGTTTTAGCTCTTCTGTGATAGAAATACGTATACATACAGAAGTCAGTTTGCTCAGAGATAATGTGTTCTACATGATATGAAAATGCATTTGTTATAATGAACCACAGCTCTTATATATATTCAAAAAACTCGATACCTTTCAGAACAATTCTGTCAAATCATCTTCAGAAATAAATTTTGCCATAAAAATCTGATCTTATATTCGTCGATTTGCCTTATTTCCTCATTAATGTCATAAATTTTGGTGGTTTAAAATGTCAGTTGGCGTATGGAAGGAATAAGGTTACCTCGTAAATCGTGCAGACATCAAAACATGGGATATGCATTGATTTAGCTTAATTAATCCAGTTTTACCAACGTTAATCAATGTTTCAGTACTCGCTATATCAGGGATTTTGCTTTAACACTTTGAACCTCTAACACCCGAGACTGCGATGATCGATTTTGGTTAATGAAAATGAAATCGTGATTAGGGGCTCAATTAATTTCATAATTTTTATATTCGCCCTATCGCAACTCGGAGCTTCGAAAATAAGTTTCCAGGAGGTTTGCATGCCGAGCTGCGAAACCGCGAGATCGCGATAAATAAAAAGGGAAGATAAACTTGGATTTAGTAATTAATTAATTTCATTTATATCATTATCGTGATTTCGCGAGTCGAGGTTTAGACGGTGTAACTTTTGAAAAGGAAAACGCCGAGTGGCGAAATGCCGACAGAAATTTTTACCATGGTTTAGCTTTTACCTTTAACCTTGACACGGGTTACTAAAATAAGGACCTCATGTTCTCGGCTATCGGGGCTACAACATTAAATTTTTGGATTTGGAGAACGCCGAGGTGCGAAACCCCGACGACGTTTAAACATGGTTTAGGGAAAACTTTACCCTTGTTACTGTCCTGAGTAAAAAAATTAAAACGATTTCGATGTTTCATAGCTCGGGGTGTGTGACTTATATGACTTATAGTATCCGACCTACGAGGTCCCGAGGTAGAACAAAAGAGGAAACGTTTTAACGAAAGGTAGGACTCATTTCGAGAGTATAATAATCATCGCTGCTCGCGTGATAAAGCTTCAAAGATCTCGATATCTCAGAGGGAAAATATGAAAACCATCTTTAGATTTCAAGCATTAAGAATGAAATTTGTGACGAGCTAGAAAAAACAAAGGCGGCTCCAACATAGGCTCCAACTAGGGATCCCGCCTTCCTATGAGGTGGGAAGAACAGTAGACCACATGCCAATATTGGGTAAATGGAGTCAATAGCTCAATTAGGTGAAAAGTTTCCCGAGAATAGGGTATCGAAGGGGGAAGGAGACTTCATTCTTTACCTTGAAAATCTTTTTCAAAATCAGATACTCTTTTTAAACTTAGTTGCAGTCCCTTTCACAACTTTCCCTTTCTCGCTACTAAATTCAGGTCTGCTTTAAGACAATTGAAACAGTCCTAGGAGACCCAACAGATCTTGCAGTTATCGGCTTGCATCAAAAGAATAAGATTATATGTTTTTAATTGGGAAGTCTCGTCTGAACTTGGGATGTAGATCAGGTTGTTGAAAAGAATTGGCTACCGGAGTATAGTGATATTCATGTATAATAGCCTTACAGATATCTCAGATATTGCTTCACTGCCAGCGAGCCTGTTCAGTACCCCGGTGAAGTTATCTAGCCCCTTTTTACTGAATTTCCTTTCACCACTTCGGAATATATTTATGCATTTAAATGTTGAGACGAGGGCAATCATTTCTGAATTTCCTTTCATCATCTCTCGGACTAGGTGGGGGCAATCATTTCTGAATTTCCTTTCACCACCTGTCTTATAATTTGCTTTTTAGAGCACGAAGATGGGGGCAATCGGTTTGCATCAGGGCTGATATCTGTGTAATATTTTGCATTATAGGTCTGTCAACTTACTTTGATTACTCGGTACCAACCTTCCCTTGACCTTCACAACATCTTCGTTCTTAGGGAGAAAAAGGAAAATAACTTTTTAAGGGCATTCTATTTGAGCAAGCTTCGATCCTCCAATGCCGTTGAAAAACCTAGGAAAGTTAGGATCACTCTAAACGTTCCTTCGCTTAGCAGGGGATCGAGTAGTTGTGAAGACCCGCTTTCTTTCCACAATCTGATTTGAAGCTCACGAGGTTGAAATGAAAAACTTTTATCCCTTCGTATATGAAACCGGAAAGATGATGACTTTTTAAAAGGTAAACCCGAAGATAGAAAGGATGCCAGGTAGTGACTTACTGACTGAAAATACAGAGGTCAAACAATTCAAAACTGACTCTTGTAGATATTTTCGAGGATACTTTACTTTGACTGATTGTTTTTAGATTGGGTGAATCGTTTAAATTGTCTTAATTTTTTCAAAGATTGTTAAACCAAGAAACAACTCTATTATTTATCAGTTTAGCTGATGTTCCAGTTTGAATGGCGCTACCTCGGTTTTCTTTAATAGTCCTTTATAACATGTCTTTTGAGAAATCTCATCTTTACCTTTTCATTTCACTTTATTTGCGCAATATGAAATTACCTTAGGTATCACCTATTTATGCCGATTTATTTCCGACACCGACTTTCAGTTTACTTGTCCTACTTGTTTCGTATGCAGCTGGAATCTTGTAAAAGGAAAATACGAATCTTATCTGAAATGTGTCGAAAGTTCATGAACGAAAAAAAAAGAAAATCAAAAGCAATGTTTAAATGAAAATACATATATGTACACAAAATATATATAATAATTAAAAATTTTCTTTTTTTTTTTTTT
>ML820240.1:36126-47790 GCA_009831015.1 Picea engelmannii
TTTATAGTATCTATTGCTTCAATCCTCTTAGGATCAATCCTGATTCCATCCCTAGATACGATATGACCCAAAAGCTTACCTTCCCACATGGCGAAATGTGATTTCTTTGGGTTTAAAGATAGACCAAACCTGCGGCATTTTTCAAAAGTCTGTTTAAGATGCATCAAGTGTTCTTCATCGGTTTTAGAGAAAACCGTCAAATCATCGAGGGAAATGACTACAAACTTATCCCTTTCTCCTATGAAAGCGATGTCCATAGCGCGTTGGAATGTGGCCCCTGCATTCATCAAACCAAAAGGCATTTTGTCATACATGAACGTACCCCATGGTGTGGTGAAAGCAGTTTTTTCCTTGTCTTGTTCATTCATGGCGATTTGATTATAACCAGAGAACCCATCTATCATAGACATTCGGTTTGCTCCAACTACTTTTTCTAGCACATGGTCCATTTTGGGTAGTGGATAATTGTCCTTGAGAGATGACTTATTTAAGTTTCGAAAATCCACACACAGTCTGATTTCCCCACTCTTTTTCCTGATTGGGACCAGGTTTGCTACCCAGTCTGAGTATCTCAGAGGTACGATTATTTTCGCATCTAAAAGTTTCTTAACCTCCTTTTCGATCACAGGTAACAAAATGGGGTTAATCTGCCTAAGATTTTGCCTAAACGGTTTGACCCCAGGCTTCAAAGGTATCTTGTGATCAATTATGGAAGTGTCATATGTTCTTAACTCATCATAAGACCAGGCGAAAACATCCTTATACTGTCTGAGTAGGTCTTTATACTTAACTTTCACTTCGGGAGGGAGGAACTTGGATATTTTTACCACCCTGGATTCTTTTTCAGTTCCTATATCACAATCCTCCACTTCTTCTGGTTGGGGTTGTAAAGTGGATTTTACAGGTACGTCGTTCTGATCAAAAATTCTTTCTAAAGGAATCAATCCTTTCGGAATCTGGTTGTTTTTAAGGACCAGCATACGATGATCCACAATTTTTTCTCGGAAGGCTTCAGGATCTTCCCCTTCTTGCATGATCCATATCGGGTCATTTTGATTTTCTTGGTCTGCATGAGTTTCAGAGAATTCACCCACTGCTGCAAGAAATTTCTTAATTTGTTCGTCATCCTCAGACCTGTCAGTGTTGGATATTGTCTGGTATAGATGGTCTGTATCTGATTTCAATGTGATACTTCAATTTGAAAGTCATGGGAGGAGAGAAGGTTGAAGTTGCTTTAGCCAATGCATCAACATGTAAATTCTCTGTGCGAGGGATAAAGTGGACATTTACAGACGAGAAAAAAATTTCCATGAGATCCCAGGTACAATTTTTGTATGATCTTAATCTGGGATGCTTGGCTAGGTACTGTCGGTTTATTTGTTTGACTATTAACTCTGCATCTCTGTATACCTATAAGTTATTTATCTTTAGCTTCTCGGCAACCTCTAATCCTAAGACCAACGCTTCATATTCACATACGTTTTTAGTGTAATCTATATCCCACTGCAGTCAGTAGGAAAAAGGAACCACGAACTTACCTTCGGGAGCCACTAAGAGCACTCCTGCACCTACCCCTTCGGAAGATGAGGCACCGTCAAAATACATTTTCCAGACACCGGTGCTACGCAGATCCTCTATCATGTAACTTGACTCTTCTTGCTCTATATCATTTTCCTCTAGACAACCGTCTAAACCATCATCAAAAGACAAGATACAATTTCCCAGATCTTGGTCCGCGATGTAAATAGGGAAATTGTTTGGGTTTTGAGGGTCGCTCACCATATATGCTAATCTCGTTTCTCTGTACAACCGAGTAAACTGACCACCAAACACAGGAATTGTGGTGAACGTCATATCCAATTGAAGAGAACCCCCCAACTTGGCTCCCCATGACCTAGACAACAATAAGCCATACTTAGAGGGAATATCTGCAATAACCACATCCATCAGGATACTCTTAACTGGGACCTGTGCCAGGGTAGCTACCAGATCCTTTATCATCCCCATACACTTAACCCTTCTTGAGTCAAAAGAGTAAAGATCTCCATAAGGTTTGGTGATCTGGAGACCCAATTTATCCATAATAATCTTAGGCATAACGTTATGGGAGGCTCCGGAGTCTAACATGCAATTATGTAGCAATTGATCATACACATTTAGAGTGATATAAAAGGGAGCAATGGTGTCTTTGGCCCCTTCAAAATGGGGACCAAAAGTGATGTTAGGTTTGTCATCTTCCAGGTTTAAAACATCAGACTGGCTTTCTAGCTCAGAGACACCCATCGCTTTGGTAATCTGCTTCCGATAAACGGGGTTTTTTGCCAATTCTACCAAAGGGATTGGTATCTTAATTTTATTTATCTCATTTTCAAAACTGAAAACTCCGCTCACCTTGTCTGTTTCTTTGGTTGCGACTTCTGAATCCTTCCTTTCCGACTTATTCGTCTGGACCGCTTTATTACTCATGGTCCTGGTTGAAGACGTAATTTTATTTACTGTTTCGGTTCCTTGTGCTTGGGTTTCAACTTTTTCTACTTCGGACTCTTGCGTGCTTACTACTTTAGTTTTGTTGCTGGGTAATAAGGTCTCTTCTGAAGTAGGCTCATAAGTTTGACCTCTTTGGAGGATTTTCTTGGGTTGAGCAGTTGAGATGGGCTTACTCTTAGATCTTAAGTTGCACTTGGGTTGGATCTCAGCCATTATCATCTTAGTTTCTTATTGAGCTTCACAGAGATCGGTGTGATCACCCTCTTCACCCTTATTCATCGGTTGTTGCGTGTTTAGATATTTTTCATAGTCTTCTCGAGTCAGATATGGTTGAGTGCAGTCATCACCGAAGTTCGTGACATCAATATCTGAATCTCCGAAGTCTTGAAAATCGTTCGCTCCTATAAAATTTTCATTCTTTAAGGGAGCTTGTATTTTTTGATCTTCATTTTTTATTTGTCTTTGTTGGTTCGGGGGGTTGGGGTTCCTCTTGAAATCCTTTTTGGGGAAAGAATCAGCTTTGGCCTGTCCGAGCTCCATTCTGGATATTTTATTAGACAGTTCTTTAATTACTCTGGCCATATCTTCTACCCTGTCATCTATGGATCTATTAGACCCTGACGGACCAGCTTGTTCTCTAAAGCGTTTATTTTCTCGGTTTCCCATTTCTAATTTAGCTTTAAGCTTACCCGAAGCCATCATATTAGATTCTATTTCTACCACATCGTCCTGCATTCGGTTTAGGGTGGCTCCCCTTCTTTCTCGCAAAATGAGTACGAAATCCGGTTCGAAAGCTTCGGCAAAAGTTACTTTGGCCACGGGTTGGGATGGTTTAACCTCGGCTGGGATTTTATTGTACAGTTTGTTGAATCTTTGAATAAATTCCATGACTATTTCTGAATTATTTTTTCTTAAAGACCCAAATTCGGTTAAATAATATAGATGGTCTTTTCTCTCGCCCCATTGTCTGAGGAAAGCATCTTCCAAAGCGTCATAAGACAAGATAGATGCTACGGGTAGGCTCCGAAACCAAGTTCAGACCTGGCCTTCGAAGGTTTGGACAAGAAGTCTCGAATATACGTCCTCATGTTCGATACCCAGGATATCAACGAATTGATCGAAGAAATTAATATGTTCAGCCGCGGTCAGATCGCCTTCCTCGGTGAACTTAGATAATTTTTTTATGTAATTTTCGGGAAGGTCATGTAGAGGGACGGGCAATACTAAGGGAGCATATCTGGCTGCAACTTTCGCAAAAACTCGGGGAGGGGGGGCAGGCCCTTGGCCTCCAACTTCTCCTAGAGAGGCTCCTCCCCCTCCTCCTCTGATAAACCCTCCACCTCCTCCTATAAACCCTCCACCTCCTCCTCCGGCAGTTGCCATCGTTATTTGTGGAAAGTTGTAAAGGGGATTTCGGAAAATTAAAAGTGAATCTTTATTTTCTTCGCGAAGAGGAAAATCCGACGAGGAAAGATAAGGAATGCAAGGACTCGGTTCCTCGGATTTGCAAGAGACGAAATCAGGAGAACCGACGGGTGTGGAAACCGAATGTGTAACACACTCTTCATAATTTGGTGAGGTCAGGAAACTTAACTGAAGGAAAGATGGTATGTCAAATGCCGACGAACTTTCAAGAGGGCCCTTTCCTTTGTGTACTAAGGGGATTGTCGGATGAATCTCACTCCTAACTCCGAAGCAGTTTGGTGTTGAAACTTTAGTATCAAAGAGAGGATTGAGCGAAGTTGAGGGTTCAGAAGAACTCTTAGTCTTTAGTTGTGGGGTTTTAAGTTTGTAAACTGCAGCGGTTGGCTTAAGAGAGCCTCTCGCCTTTAGAATCTTCTCGGGATCGGTAACGGGCGTAATCTGCTTACCATCCGGGTTTTGTCTGGTATTCCTTCGATCGAATGCCAGTTTATTATTCGTGGAGTCGCCAAGTGAAAGATTAGAAAGCCTTAAAAGAATGTGTGTACTCTTTGTTCACTATCAAAGGGTAACACTTTCAACGAAAAATAAATGTCGTTTTCCCAGGGAAAAAGATTTCGTAACTTCGGTCCCCGGCAATGGCGCCAGAAAGATGTTGTTCCAGAGTCTGTACTTAAGGCTTAGAAGTATAGTGTCTAGGCATCTGAAAGTGGATCAAAGGTGGAGAAGAGAGAAACGTCAACCTTCGACAAAGGAAACTAAGGAAGATTTCTACGTTGGCATTGTCTAGCTTCCAATTGTTCCTGGATAGTTATATCCTGTTCAATCGCAGCCCATGAACATTCGAGTTCAACCCGGGTAGTAGTTGTTTTAAGAATAGTGTTGAAAAGGTTTAAGGCAATGTGCGTTTGATTTGATAATCCAGGTTCAATATTAGGCTGTGTTGATACAGGGACAGTCATGGAGGAACAGTAAAATAAGAAAAACTTCAGAGAGAAATTAAGTGATGTCTCAATTTGGTTGCATAAAAGAGAATTTACAGTTTCAGGAATAAAATAGAGATGCAAATCAAAGGCTCTTTCCCGTAACTGAGTTATATCTTAATAAAATGTATGAGGTGGGAGAAAAACATTTAGCTGTCTATGATGCAAATCAAAGGCTCTTTCCCGTAACTGAGTTATATCTTAATAAAATGTATGAGGTGGGAGAAAAACATTTAGCTGTCTATGATGTAAGGCTCCTATCAAGGGAGAATCTCACGTATAAACAAAACAGGAAAACTGTAAAGAAATAACCCGATGTAGCATAGAATATATGTAGAATTCTGAAAGTGTTAACTGGTCTTACACCCGTTGATAGCTGGTACAGAGGAAAAACAGTAAACAATTACAGAAAACCAAAATTCATTCGCTATAGTAGTGGTCGTACTAAATTATAACGAAGCATTCATCAGTTAAGAATATGAAATGAAACGGAATATGAGATACAAGAAAACAAACTCATAACACAGTCGTGACGGAATTGAGAATCTTCAGATTTGCTTTGTATTAATTCTCAAAATGTAAAAAACTCTGTTACAATCGACACAAAAAGGCCCAGCCTTTTTCTTTTCTTTCTGTGGTATATTTATACAGTTTTACAAATAAGATAGAATATCAGTCATCACAAAATTTCGGTTATGACAGGGAGGAGAGCAATCGCTCCATTTCTTCTTTTTTGTCTTCACTTGGTGCCAGACGTTTGTCCTCGTGCGTGCTTGGTACAAGCGACACATCTTTCAACCAACTGAGATATCAACCACCACGGTTCTGCTTGACAGCTGGCTTCAAAAAAGTAACATTCTCGGCCTAACTGCCACAGCCTGTCTTCCATCTGTCCATCTATGGTGTCGATGGTGCATAATTGCGCGCTTGGTCTAATCATGCATTTGTCTATTTGGACTATGTCCACCGTAGTCACTTGGGAAATCTCGGCTGAATCTCTTTCCTCTTTTTCCTTCAGATCAAGCGAGATTTTTGCCATAACCATTTGTATCAATGCCTCGACATTACCTCTGCTATCGATGCCTAGCAGATCGCCATCCATAGAACTAAAAGCCTCTTCTAAGGAAATCGTTATCTTTTTGGCTTGTTGCTTGCCTTCGGCGATGTTGTGCTCCCATTCTTTTAATAGAATGTTTCCTTTGGTTTGTTCCGAAATGGTGAACCTGGGAGTACTTCCTGAACCCCTATTGTTTGTGGCTATCACAGCCTTTTGGAAGGCGACCCGAGCTGCTTCAACTTCCCTTTCTCTAGCAGACAAGTTCTCTGAAACCTGGTTGACTAGCAAACAGTTGTCCCGGATTGCTTCTACCTTGGCGAGCAAATTTCGTTGTGCCGCAGAGACTCTGATCCGAATTTCAATCGCATGGGATTTGAACATCCCGATGTTTATCATTTTGTTCTCGGCGATCTCCACCCTAGCCTATAGTTGTTCGATCAAATCTCTTTGCTGGCTCTCTTGCATCTGACCATCCCAGACCACCAGCTGTGCTTGCTCGAGCTTAGTTCTGAGTAGCTCTATCTCATTTTTATCAACCAACCTAGCCTTCTCTATCCCTACGCTCGCCTGGTATTTAGCAGTCTCTGTTGTTGTGGCCAGTCTGGCTTCAAGGGTCCTAATGAGGCGATTTTTTCGTTTAAGCTGGTTTTTTAAGAGCCCGACTGAAAATTGATTCGCCAAGGCATAGGCTCCTAATGTCCCTACTATTTCAGTCATGAATTGTTCATTCTTCTTGTCTTTTCCATCAGTTATAACTTTATATTTCTTGGCAGTTGACTCTCCTTCCTGATAGAATTCCCTTTTTACTACTGCCTTTCTCTTCTTATCAAATAAAAACTCATTCAGAGGGAGTTCTTCTACCCTTATAGGCCTCAACTCTTCATTGAATATCCATCTTGCATCAATATTTCCCTGGGTCGACTGCAAGGGGGTAACTGATGCGATAGGTTCTCCGATCTGCTTCGCTGATTTTCCCGGAGTAGTGACCGGACTCTGCTTCTTCGGCAGGTTGGGAGTCTTTATCTTTGCTTTCGGACTCTTAGTTTGCTCTCCCTCGTCCTGGTGTTTTTCTTGATCGGGAGTCGCATCCTTAGGGCCTTCGGCATCTTTCTGTTTTGCCTCCGACGTACTCGGACCCTCACCTCGCAACACGACGGGAAGACAGCTACGTCGATGTTCCTGGAACTTCAGAACATCGGCTCTTTCCTTGGGTGCCAAGGTTTATATCCGAGCCAAAATCTTGGCATAGGACCTTGCGCCTCGAAAAATCTCATCCGAGGGTGAATTCTCATGCTCAAATCTCTTGAGCCCGCAACTGGCCAAATGATTGCTCACGACCCTTTGCAGATCGTGCTTCTTGTATTCAATGGAGACCAAATTTAGGTCTTCCAGGGTTGTTGCCTCAACTTTGGCATGCCCAAAATCTAATAAAGAATAAGAACTCAAATGAACAGGAAAAGGTGGCCATACCTTCTTGGAGTATCCCTTAAGCTCTTTGCTTATACCACCAATTATTGTTTGCCTAGCGACCTCACGACAAGCCAACTTGTCGGGAATGAACAATGGCAATGCATGTGGGGGAACCGAAGCCTCGAAAACTCGGAGGTATGAAAATTTTGCTTCTACATACCAGTCTGCTATGCTGCTCAGATTTGTTACTATGCTGTCTGAGATCCTGGGTGGCGGGTGACCAAAAATGGTGACATGCAGGGGAACCATCACCCAGTTAAAGATTTCATACACAAAATTTTCCACTTTGTTTTCCCATAATTTTGCATGATAAACGTGTATGGGCTCGTCTTCTGCTGGAGTCCAACTCCAACTCATTAAGGGAAATGGTGTCAAAAAACAAACTACGTCCATAATGTATGCAGACATGAAGAATGAAGATGCCTTCACGTTCTCTTTCTGCGCCCGATACTATGTGACCCAACTGGTCAAGCTATCGGAAAGCATCTTTGCTCAGTCAAAGGAACTACCTTTGGCGACCCAAAACATTAGAGGCACCCACGGAAGGAAAAAATGTGAGGTGTCCTCTCTCCCGTATAACCTGCATGTCATCATGGCTACATATTTGTACTGCGGTTCTAAAGAAGCGATTGAATATATGTCGTGGCTATCAGCGCTGAACTTCACGGTGTTCGAAACCCAATATTTTATTAAGCTGGACATGGTTTTATTATACTATACACATTCCTTCTCCTTGAACTCGTCCAAGAATTCAGTGCCATATGTGTAGTCAGACGTCGTGGGCAGCTTATACATGGCTTGCAGATGTTCCATCTTGAAAGTCCCGATGGTGACTTTCTGCTCGTTCATGATGGTTATGGTCGGTATGTCCACATGGTCTAATGCCCATCAGACCATGTCATAATATGGAAGCAATCGCGGCCTGGCTGCTACTTTGTGCATTCCGGATTGGATGACTATTTTGTACTTGGTGGTTATATCATCTTTTTCGTTGTCGCTGGAGTCGTCGGAATAGTCCATCAATTCTGCTTGCAGAACATCTGAAACAAACGACCAATTCGGGACTGAGTCGATACTTCGAGGCGAAGTATCAGCGACATTGTCCGAGCCTTGTCCCAAAACCTCAACATTTGCTTTGGATGCTTTTCGCGGAGCCATGGCTGAAGCTTGTGTTTTAGCTCTTCTGTGATAGAAATACGTATACATACAAAAGTTAGTTTTCTCAGAGATAATGTGTTCTGCGTGATATGAAAATGCATTTGTTATAATGAACCACAGCTCTTATATATATTCAAAAAACTCGGTACCTTTCAGAACAATTCTATCAAATCATCTTCAGAAATAAATTTTGCCATAAAAATTCGATCTTACATTCGTCGATTTGCCCTATTTCCTCATTAATGTCATAAATTTTGGCGGTTTAAAATGTCAGTTAGCGTACGGAAGGAATAAGGTTACCTCGTAAATCATGCAGACATCAAAACACAGGATATGCATTGATTTAGCTTAATTAATCCGGTTTTACCAACATTAATCAATGTTTCGGTACTCTCTATATCAGGGATTTTACTTTAACACTTTGAACCTCTAACACCCGAGACTGCAATGATCGATTTTGGTTAATGAAAACAAAATCGTGATTAGGGGCTCAATTAATTTCATAATTTTTATATTCGTCCTATCGCGACTCGGAGCTTCGAAAATAAGTTTCTGGGAGGTTTGCATGCCGAGCTGCGAAACCGCGAGATCGCGATAAATAAAAAGGGAAGATAAACTCGGATTTAGTAATTAATTAATTTCGTTTATATCCTTATCGTGATTTCGTGAGTCGAGGTTTAGACGGTGTAACTTTTGAAAAGGAAAACGCTGAGTGCAAAATGCCGACAGAAATTTTTACCATGGTTTAGCTTTTACATTTAACCTTGACACGGGTTACTAAAATAAGGACCTCGTGTTCTCGGCTATCGGGGCTACGACATTAAATTTTTTGATTTGGAGAACGCCGAGGTGTGAAACCTCGATGACGTTTAAACATGGGTTAGGGAAAACTTTACCCTTGTTACTGTCCTGAGTAAAAAATTAAAACGATTTCGTTGTTTCGTAGCTCGAGGCGTGTGACTTTTATGACTTACAGTATCCGACCTATGAGATCCCGAGGTAGAACAAAAGAGGAAATGTTTTAACGAAAGGTAGGACTCATTTCGAGAGTATAATAATCATCGTTTCTCGCGTGATAAAGCTTCAGAGATCTCGATATCTCAGAGGGAAAATATGAAAACCATCTTTAGATTTCAAGCATTAAGAATGAAATTTGTGACGGGCTAGAAAAAACAAAGGCGGCTCCAACAGTCCCTAAGAGGGCAAAGGTGAGTGAGATGACTCCCTTTACATAGCATACACGGGAACTCGACTCTACTTTTCTTCTTCCCAACTATATCATGACTACTCGACGGGAAGTCATCAACATGTTGTTCAGAGGCTAACGACATGGATTGGCAAGGATGTGTAGACCATACTTCTATAACCTTGGATAGACCAGGGCAATCCTTAAGAAGATGGCTACCCTTACAAAGCTTGCAAGAGTACTTGGGCTTACGAGTTGTTTGGGTGATCTTGATGTCATCAACACTCCCAACATGATTAACAGTAACTGGTTGTTTTCCAACATGTTTGACAGTGGTTGGAGGTTTTGACCCTTGTTTATCTTTCTTCTTCTTAATCTTTCTTTTCTTCTTCTTCTTATTCATCGGGTTACTAGCTTCAGAACTTTCACTCAACAAAGAAGATGAAACAGAAGGCGACCTTGCAAGCGAAGAAGGCGAAGAAGACCTTACTGGTGAAGAAGGTGAAGGATCAACATGAGGGTGATGCTCTTGGGGGGAAGTGCTTGTGACTAAAGCACTAACTGCATTCGAGATTACCTAAGTGGAAAACAACCATACCAGTAATCCAATTGTGAGACCTGGAAGGCTCAAAGTAGCAATATGAGGAGGACCAATGTTTCCGTAAGAAGGAAAAACAAAAGGTTCCCCTGGAGCAAGGGTTCCTTCATTGGTCATTTCAGGAAATGATGCCATTAAAACAAAATCCAACCTAGAGTCTGCTAGGGAAAACAAACAACACATGCTAAAAATCTAGGAAGCAAGCAAACAAACAAAACCTTCTCACAATGAGCACACTAGTTGGTCATGAAATCCAACGTCGCAGGAACAAAGTAAGAAGGGATTGAGATAAAACGAGTGGAAAAGTTACATTGACAACCTACTTAACGGACTTACACCCTAGTGCAAGCTCCCACACATAAATGTGGGTATACCCTCCAAGGAGCCCGAGTGATTTTGGCCAATGTCGATTCCAGGTACCGTGAAGACTTGCCCCTCCACAGTCACCTTGTGTAAAGACCCTAAAGAGATAGGCCACTAAGGTTACCAATAACTACAGTGATGCCTAGGGAAATAGTCGACAGTCTGATCCACGCGCAAGGGCAAGGTATCTAGCCCGAAATCAACTTGAAAGGCTTCCACTCATCATTGTGGGTATACCTTCAAGCGACCCCCACAATACGCGCAATCTCTACACCAAGACCAACAAAGCAGGGTGAGTAACTCTGTCAGTCTCAATGCGACCTCGTGATTGACCCTTGTGTTAGAAGGGCGTCCCAGGACAAAATGTAATAAGTGGATTTCACCGCTCCCTAATTCAAGATTCTATGTTCGTTTGCAGCTTTGGAAAGTTATCTTTCACGCCTATTCCAAAGCCCTACATCTAATCTAATGTAGGTGTGCTACCATAAAATATAGAAATGTCAAATCAATTTTTATAAGAGCTTTATTTTATGGTTGTTGTTACTCAAGAGGAAAATGGAGTAGACAAGATGGTGTTTTGACCGACTCAAAAGTTATGCAAAGAGATGAATATGCAATCTTTTCATTTCAATGAAAGTTATGCTACGAGAAGGAGAAAACATTTATCATTCCCATATGCATAACGTCCCAAAATTTTAAAACTCATCAATATCAATATCTTCAAGAAATGATTGAAAGAGATTGTATACCAATACACAATTCATGGCCCCCTAGGAAAAATTTTCAGAATTTAAGAACAAAAAATGCCAAGAATCATGCAATTTCGCTACTTCAAATGCAAGGATGCCCCCAATCTAATATAAAGCAAGAAATTAAATCTTTTTGTTTCAAAATTTTCACTAAAAGCAATAATGAACTTTCTTAAAACAAAGAAACCCAA